>KZ652087.1:39234-55367 GCA_001010745.2 Gerris buenoi
TATTGCTTTTTTTGATAAAAACAATATAAAAGCTATTAAAGGGGAAAATAAATTCATTTTTGAAAATCATTTGTTTTTATTTTTAAAAAAATAAATAATATTTAAATAATAAATACGATTTTCTTAATAAATGCTTTCATGTTGTTTTTATAAAAAAAAAAACAATATCACAACTTTTAATGCAGACAATGAGACCTTTAAATCGACCCCGCATAAATAAGAATCAGACAAATTTTACTTTTTATGAATGGCAGGGGAGGGGGGAATTTTTTAAATTTAATGATTGAACTTTTTTATGCGAAAAATAAATTTGGAATAGTATCTTAAAGAAATTATAAAGAATACTTTTTTCTAGTGTAGTCGAAATTTGAACCGGTTTACTCTTGTACGATTTTAGGAATTTTACTCTCTAGGTACAGGGTATATTTTTAACAAAAACTAATACTCTAAATCTACATTTAAGAACAAGCAGAAGATTTTATGAAGAGGGACTTTTCTTCGAAAATTGAATTTTTTTTTTAATTTACACGTATAGAGGCAACTCAATCCGGGGACACACTGTATATGAAAAAATTATCAATAAAATTAAATTTTGGCATAGGTCTATCCCTTTTAAGCATATTTAATAAAATTTTCTCTACTTTTCAACAGTATCTGTATTTAAGCTTAATCATAATTATTTTAGGAGCAGTGATCAATTTCTTAGAGTAAGTATGTACGTACCTATAAATAAAAAAAGAGAAAGGAACGATTCAGAATTGACCTATAGTTTATAAAGTATTTTTATTGCCAATGACGGGTAGAATAAGCCAACTTTGTTTGTTACATTTTTGACTAAACACCCTGAATTTAAATTAGTACCCCAAAATTGAAAGCTAAAATTAATTTTATTTTTACATAATTAGCTTATTAAACCATAGCTTTGATGTAGACCAAAATCTATCGTATTCTGCTCTGTAGTTAATGCTTCACTGCACTGACAGCAGAACTTTGTTTTTGTAAAAATAATATTGTACCAATATTATTATTATTCTATTTTTTATTTTTAGAAAGTAAGTTGGTTAATACTGATTTTATTGATAGATAACTGTAAAGTAAGTAAGCTCATACTAATGTTAGTTTTGTTATTATAATTTCCTTGTTTAATTAAGCAAATTTATATTCTTACATGACTTGGGTCGACAGGACGAAAGCTACTATCGTAGATTTTCCAAAATGTGGTAAAATTTATCGAGGGCTCTGAGAAAGTCGAATCATTGACGAGGGTTCCGTTAAGACAGTCAGTTCCCCTAAAACATTTAATAATTTTTTTATTATTGATAATGAATTTTATGTTGTTAATTAATTTATTATTTATTATTGTTGTTTGTTTGAAAAAATTGCTTATATCAGCTTTTCATTTAGGTTTAAATGATTGATTTTTAAAAACTTTCAAAATTATATTCTAACATAATAAACAAACACTAATAATGTTGATTCCCTTAAAATGTAGGGGGCTTTTAATTACAAATTCGAGGATGTATTTAATCTTACAAGCATATCCTTATATATTTTCCAAATCTGGAGCTTTAAATTATTATTAGATTTAAAGTTTCAGGCTAAAAAGGCATGCATAATTAAGTTGTGATCTTATTTTGTATGTTTAGAGGGGAGTAGACTAATTTAGGATTAATTGCTTTATGGTAAATTTGTATCCATCTATTATTGCACTGCACTTCTAGTAGCTAATTAGTCTAAGTGGTTCACTTAAATATTCAATAACTTCCTTAATTTTAAGATTATAAGCAAGTTAGAAGAAATACTATGAGTAGTTTACATAGATATGTACCCAGATCGATTTAGAAAAGACCTAAAAATCTTATATTAAGGGAGGTTATGTAACTGAATATGTCATGCGGTTCTAGGCGCCGTATAAACCTTGTAATTGGCAATTCAATTTTAAAGTTTTTGGTAGTATTCATACTATAACTTAAAAATTGAATTTCTAATTGATTGTACAGGTACTACTTGAGTACTTTATAGTTATAAGCGTTAATTCTCGGTCTAGTTCTATTGTCATAAATATTGACTTGCTATACTTGTAGAAATATTGAAAGTTTGGATTCGGAACTAGTTATCGGTTACGACAGAGAAAATCATTCTCTTGCGTAGCTCAGTTGGTAGAGCGCTCTACTGGAAATGTAGAGGCCCGTGGTTCAAGTCCCGGCGCTGGAGTCTATTTTTCTCTGTATGTCTCCCAGTGTTAATCATAATAATTTTATTTATATTGTAATTGGCTTTCGCAATAGGCACAACTTCAGTTTTAGTTGGTTACATTAGTTGAGCTTGTGAAATTAATTTGTTTCTAATTTTTTATATTGGGAAGATATTTCAAGGTAATTATCAACCGTATAAAAGATGGATTTATTTTAGTTGGTTATTTACGTTTTATTCTGATTTCCGAAAAATATTTATTATTGTTGCACTTTTTACCATAAGACAGTATACTTGTTAGCACAATTTTTGTTTATACTACTTGATTATAATATCTTAATAGTTCCAATATTTTGAGGAACTAATAGTGCGTCCTCGGGGCTACTTTACGAGAAGTTAATTAAACTACTCCTTGGAACCGCCTTCAAACTAAAACTCGCTTACCCAGCTAGTGGTAACAGGGTTGAAGACCGGGCTACTTTACAAGCTAGTTACCGGTCACGTCATTTACTAGTGGCTTGCAAGAGCCCCTTGGAAACACCAACTAGCCCAACACCTTTGCGTCCCTCTTGTAGGAATTGTATATTTTTTCTTTTTAAAAAATGTAGGTCAAGTGGAATAGTGAAGATATTATTAATTTTATTGTACGAGAGACATGATATCTTATGAAGTATTATAAAAAGCGATTATAGTAAACAAATTAAATGGGATAGTGCTATGACAATGCTGATAGGTCAGTTATTAAAGAAATTTGGCATTTGAAGATAAAAGCGTAGAAAATTTAAAGTAAAATAAATCAAAAATATAAAAATAACGTGTTCCAAAACGAGCTTTCAAAGGTAGAAAAATCAAAAAGAGTGGAGGTGGGCGATATTGTATAGCTTAAACTTTTGTGGTTTAAATGAGCTGATGTTTTTGTTGCAAATGTGGTATTAGTAGGAAACACTCATCCTCATTTGTCTTCTACATTCAGTAGGACCTTCGCTAGACAATTCCCGAATCAGACTGTGTAATGTCCCAACAAACTTATTCTCTAATAGCAATCCAGTTTATAAACTTGCGAATTTTATCCTTTTTATGCCTCTAAATTGTGAAGCAATAATAACTTGGTTAATTGCGTTACCCCATTGTACACTTACACTGCGGTCCAACTGAACCTTTACTACTCCCGTGACAATACAAACGTACCTGGTAGTAATGGCCGAATTGTAAATTTGTCCCATGATAATATACCTTTATAAATGAAAGAATCTGATTATTTATTAGTTGTTTTCATAAGTATACGTAAGTATTCGAAGAAGTAAAATTGTTTGTATCGTTAGCATTTATTTATTTACAATGAACAATTATTAGATACTTACTCTATGGTAGTTTCGTTCAGGAACTCTATTGAATAACAGGAGGTGAGTAGTATACCGTCAGAAGCGCCCCAGAACCTCTCAGGCTCATCCAACTGTTCACTAGGCAGGCTGCCTTCAGACGCTGTGTGGGCATAACCGAAGTCACAGAATACTCCTAGTACTGTATCCTCCTGCCGTAGGTAGACATTAACTCCCGCAGTTTGGATATGCCTGCAATATCTATCACAGTGCAGCTCCTTCTCGTAACGTTGACACCTGAAACCATGTATCCATAATAGTGTACTTTAATGAAAACTAGGGCAGGGGAGGGGGGGGGGGGGTATCACGTTATTACTGGTCGCCCTAAACAACGATAAAATGTGTCAACAATAATTGAATTTTAATAAATTGGTGGCATAACGTAACAACTGTGCAGTGTTATTTTATTTGGAGACTACTTTCTGCCTTTGTTGAATCATCGGTACTTTAGCCCCACCAATTTTACTCGGACATAATAATTGCTCACTCTTTATTTAATACATAAATTCAATTATTACGTTATTTTAGCATTACAGATGTAGTTGCTCCTCTTTCCGAAGTGATAAGAAAAATTAGTTTTTGACTTTTGACGATAAAATATAGATAGAAGATAAATGAGTTTAATTGAGAAGAATTGTGTTTGCCTGAAAAGATGTGCGGCCTGTTAAGAATTGGCCATTAGTCAGGGTAATTGATTCTGCCTTTTAAGAAGGCTGGCAATGTACCAGCCCCTTCCAGGACTGGCCCCTCAAACCTTTTCTCTTTCTCTCGGCAACTTAATATAGCAACTTCATTTGCACGGTTCCTCCGGGCTCCCACATCCTTTATTTACCCTCTGTTCAATCGGTTCCTATCGGCCTTATCCTACCAATTCCCTACGTTTTTATATCTATATATTTTTGTGTTAACTTAAAACGGAGATAAGTGAGAAAAGAGGATTTCTTCTTAATTAAAAAACAACTTTATGTTTAAAAATTCCTTTTGTATACGCGTATCGATTTCCTACGCTTCTTTGAGGTTCTTTCTATAACAAGGGTTATGTTCGTAGTCCATTTAAAACTCTCAACCTATTTTTCTAGTAAGATTTGTTGGTTTATTTTTTTTTTGTGACATTTTGTTTTATTCTATTCCCAATGAGACCGGAGCGCCATCGAGATAATAAAAAAACTCTAAAGTACCAATCCTAATGATATTTTGTTATAATATTTCATTTGAAAATGGGACGTCAGTTAAAACTTATATACTTAACAAAACAAATTTTTTTAAAAGTATTACTTTTCTACTTACTTGAAATAAATATAATAAAATCATATTTATTAGTGTAATACTTTTTTCCTTTCTCATTATTGTTATGGCGTAAAAATTCGATTTTGTTGGATTTACGCGTTTTAAGGGTCCCTAGAGTTCAATAAAGTGGTTTTTAAATAAGTCTGTGTGCGGTCTGTAGTCTATGCAAACGCGTCGAGCCTGAACTACAGGACCGATTTAAATTAAATTTATCAAACATGTTCAGATAAATCATATCCCGAAGAGAAATCGAGCACTAAATTTGGATGCGCTACCCGCCAAAGATCTGAAAAAAAGTAGGTATAAACAAAAAATATCAAAAACGGTTCCAAAGATATTTTGATTAAAAAATTCTTTAATGTTGTCCCTTCAAGTATGAATCTAACTATAATTAGGATAGGTTTGATTCCCCACCTGGTGGAATATTTTTATGGTAACTTTTGATAATATTTTCAATAATTATTAAATGTTATCACAAAAACAACTAGCAAAGAAATAAAATGGACCTACTAGTCTTTTTTTTTATTAGTTTTTTTTTTTAGTAGTAGTTACGGCTGAACCTCACTCCCATTTAGTTCGCGGCACTGTATTTATAGTTTTTTTCTTATCCCCTACAATAGTTAACTCGAAATCTACTGAAACTTATTTTAAGGAACCTCCTCTTCTAACCAGATAACAAATAGTTACTTATGTTCTCAATTAATTGCTTGTCCTCAAATTTTATTTGGACTGCGTTTATTGTAAAAAAGGCGCACATGCGTTTTATTTAAGTGTCACTAAAAATGATTTTGGTCTAATTGTAAACTCTTGGAATTAAGATCAAAGATCTGAACCTACCTTCAACACCTTTGATTACACTTCATATCCACTTTGATCCAAACCTGCTCATCCACTACTAACTAAGCCAGATTTGAAAATTGAAATGTTAAAGGAGATAATGCCTATTAAGCGCACATTAACACACATTAACACACATTAACTTGGCCAAATCTCTTCATGTTAAAATTTATTCACTCAATGAGAAAGTGTCTCATCTAATTTTAAATAACAATTATCTTCAAGCTGAATTGGACGTTATGAAAAATAATAAAACTAAAATTTTGTCGAACTTTAATACATTAAAATAATTATTAAGGGGCACCAGGTCTATTACTAATCACGATCACGATCACTGACTTGAATAAATCTAACAATAATTAAAGTTAGATTAACAATAATTTAAGTTGAGAGAGATACCGCCGAAACTATAAGGTAAAAATATTTTTGGAAATCATATGATAAAACTACGTGAAAATCCAAGGTGATTTACCATTTAAATTTTTTCTCTATCTTCAAAAATAAAAGAGATAACAGGGTGAGCCAGTTTATCGTGGCCACCCCGTATATACTTTGCTATACGATAGCTCTAAAGGATTGAAAGTATATAACAAATAAGTATAATTATTTTTATTTTTTTATATTTTGGTTTGTTAATCTGCATAAAATTTTGAATTTATTTAACACCTACATATCTCTTTATTACATTATGTTCAGTGGCTTTTTGAGTGCATTTGCTATGTTAGGTATTATTACAAGAACAATAGAATATATTATTCTTACGAGGTTCTATCTGAGCGGTTATACCTACCTTCTTTAAGAGTTAGGAGAAGAGCTTATGAGGTCCTATACTTTTCTTATGCTTTGATCTTGATCGGTGAGCTACGATGTGATAAGTCTGTAACCAATTTTTTGTTCTTCCTGTTGGACGTCGTGCTAGTAGGTTCGCTTATAATAAAGAGTTGTCTGATACGTGTCCTCTGGTCCGTTCTGTTCGAAACCTTAATGCCAGCAATATCTCCGTATCCAGCATATCTAATCTATCCTTTCCTATTTTTCTCCTATACTCACCAATAATAACTTCACCCATTCTCAATTACTTTTCCTATCAATCACTCTCTACAATTTTTTCCCCCCTTTAGAAAATTTGTATTAAATTTTCCTAAGTATATAAATATATTGCTATATTATTATTTTTCATTTGATTGATTAAATAATTTTAGCTTTATACCTTTTAGACTATTCTAGTCTATGTTGTAAAAGAAAGTTATTATGAATTCGTTTATGAGTAGGTTTTTTTTTTTTTTTTTTTTTTTTTTTTTTTTTTTTTTAGCATTCAGGTACATTGCAAGCAAAAGTACCTACTTTGCAGTAAACTATTGATAATTTAAATGACTTATTTTGGCACTTTTTGACTTTTGCACCCTTGGTCATAAATTGTGTGCCGTACAAAAGTCTCAAAGGTTGTGTGTTTGTCTCCCCAAGACATTGAGACTCCTGGGGCAAGTTTTATATTTAATATTCCTTTAAGTTGATGAGATTAAGGTATATGATCTCAATTACATACACAAATGTGATATCCCTTCTTAACAGTAATTTAGACTAAGAAATATAATATGCTACTTTGTTCATCATCCTTTGTTTCAATACCTTTTTACACAAAGGGATATAGGGGGGTGCTAAAGCAAAAAAGTGCTCTTATTTTTTACAATGAAATACCCTATCACACATTCAGTGTTATAATTTCTTCTTCTATTATTGGAACAATGTTTTTGAGTGGTGCCAAATTGTTGCATTTTTTGTCTTGATTACCACGAACTTCAAAAATCATTACGCTGCTCTAGAAATGTTTTCTTAATTAGGTGTGAAAATGGTTATACTCTGGCTAAATACTTAAACCAATACGATTTTTCAGTTTAGATATAGTTAAAAGTCGGCTTAAATGTTTAATTATTGGAGATTTCTGTGGTTATAGGCTCAGTCCCCAGTCGAGACATATAGTTTTTACTCGGGGAACCGTGGAAGTATTTTACTTTTCGACTTATTTGATTGATCTTCTTATCGCCTTTAAAAAGGTTCAACTTAATACTTTTTAAATTATCGTGGTGGTCAGAAAAAGACCCAAGGTCTTTTTCTAGAGAGGTGTTTATTCTCAAGTGTTCAGAGCTCAACCTCATCATATATTTAGGACTTTTTATCAAAAAACTGACGAATGAAATTTTGACTAAAAGATGAAAACAGAGCGGGGTTAAATAATTTCAACCAGATGTGACTTTTATTCTAAGCATGTGTTCATAAAGGTATCCACGAATAATCCGATTAGTCTTTTATAAATTACTTTTTTAAAATGTAATTGCTAAAAATTACCCGCTTGCTAAAAAAATATAAAAGTTTTATTTACATGTTAATATTTCACTCCACCCCATGTATTATTTTGGCGAATTTAAAAATCTGGATGGTGATTGGTAGGATAAAATATGTGAGGCATTATGTAGAAAAATTATTTCGGATTTACATGTGCTTATTAACTAATATCCCCTAAAAAGGTTTGATATTTTAAATAAAGATTTAAGTACTGCTTAATGTATTATTTAACTTCATTTACTTAAATAATCGAGATTTTTATGAAATATATTATTGAGGAATGAGGAAGTGTTATAAATCATTTCTCTAAATTATTTTTGTATGTTTTTTTTTTTTGTTTTTTTATTAATAATAAAATTGGCATACTTCTTAACTGGCTGTAAATATACCATAAATCAAATGTTGTGGTTTTTGCTATAACCCAAAATAATCTTATCCTTTTGTTAGTCTGTTTTTTTTTTATTTTTTATTTTTATTAAAATGAAGATTTATTATTTCATTTTATTTACGAGATCTCCGTCATTTTTTAAGACCATATCTTATGGCAGATATTAAAAATCTTATTTGGGGTTAATATAAATAAACGATGTTATGTGTATCCTTCTTGGCCTTCGGATATTATTTTAGTTCTTACACAAATTACAGACTTTTGTTATTATTTGTGTAATTTAGTTAAAAATGTAAACACTACTTGTTACAATATCATGATATGTAGTTTCCATTGAACCAATCTTTTTCCGCCCCACAAATTATTTTATTTATTTAATTACAGAATATATTAAACACTGAAATTGTATAAATTTTAAATAGAACTAACAATTAAAAGTACGGAAAAGGTACAACGTCACTAAAAATATCATATTATACAAAATGAACTTGAACATGCCCTAAAATGTAAAGAAACATGTCTTAAAATGTAAGAATAAGCTCTTAAAAAGGCTCAATAACAAAGAGCTCTTTAAGTTTTAAAAATCTCCAAGAGCTAAACAAGCTCCGGCCTTTTTTTCTTATAAAATATTTCCTACGTAAGGTACTATTTTTTTTTATTCAGTTTTTACGTTATTTCTTCTTTAGCACTTATGATAGTTTTTTACAGGCTAATAACCGTGACAAAAAATTGTGTTGTGATTTGTTACAGTATTAGATAATTTAAACATCATTAATTAATAGCTAGATTTTCGCGTATAATTTTATTTTTTACTGGTCTTATATTACTTTGCTTTGTAAGTTTCATCACACACCTATTACCCCAATTTTGAACCACTTTCCGTCATTCAATCTTCTCCAAATTTTGCACATAGAAACAACTAAGGTGAAGATACAGACAAAAAAAAAAAAAAATGTACAGAAGACCAGTTTTCAAAATGGGATTTTTATATAGTTATTCGGTTTATAAACTGCCGTCAAGAAATATATAAATTATTATTTAATATTTGTATGCCTTCTATAGATTAGGTAGTTTTAAAAACTCCCTATACTTTAGTAGCAACTGCCACTACTTGAGAAGCTTTTTTTTATAGTTCATCTCTTCAGGAAAAGCAGAAGATTTTCCTTCGGTATTTCTTTCCGCTTATCATTTATTGGTTTAAATTTACAATATTTTTATTATTATGCACTTATATCCTAAAAAACCTTGTCCTATAAATTTAATTTCAGAAGATAATTTTTTCTTCATTTTTTACTTTGCCCGTATTGTACCCCTTCATTTTAGTAAACATTTTTTAGCAAACTAAAATATTATTTTATAAATAAATGCATTATTATAGAAAGTAGAAAAAAATATATTTATATGCATGGACCTGGTTTCAAATACAGTCGGACCTCCATATAACGAAATTTATGGTTCCAGAAAAAAAATCGTTATACATTTTCATTTTGGAAAAAAAATATGTGGTCCTGAAAGATGAAGATTTTTATCCCATACTATTTTCATCCATACCGAACTGCTTCATCTAAGTCTTTAAACTTAGAATCTTTAGATCTTTCTGTGAAATCCCTTCTTGTTTCGTATAGTAAATATTGAATCCAGGTTTTTCAAAATTTAAACTATAAATAGTCCAGTCAAATGGTGCATAAAAAGAGCTCAAAGTGGAAAGTTTTGGTGTAATTGTTGTTGGTGGCTTATTTTATGTTTTTTGGGGTGCTGAACACGAATCTGAAGTTGTCCAACAAAATTTCCCTCGGCAAATATGAGAAATCATCGAAAAACTACAAAAAAAAATGTTTTTTATTGGTTTTCAGCTTATAACTTGCAAAGCAATCTACTCACGCAAAAAGTAGTCTAGTAGTAAAATAAAAAGGAGAAAATAATCTACATTTTATGTCTATAACTTTTATTTGTACGTCGTATGGTTTTCACGCAAATGGGAGTTGAAATATTGGGAAGATGTGGCGGGTGGAGGGAACAGGATGAAGGGTAAACGGTTGGTGGAAAGACTGCGCTGGCAGTTAATTTTATGTTTTTGGGTGTGCTGAACACGAATCTAAAGTTGTCCAACAAAAATTTTACACCCAAATATGAGAAATCATCATAAAACCACTTTTTACTTTTATTTTTTTAGTGGATTTCGCCTTATAACTTACAAAGCAAGCTATTTACGCAAAAAGTGGAAGAGTAGTAAAATAAAGAGGAGAAAATAACCTACAAATTATTTCTTTACCATTTTTTTGTAAGTCGAATGGTTTATATGCAAAAGAGGGGTTGAAATAACCGGGAAATCAGTAATTTTTGAAAAATAGCAACAAAAATAATAGAACCTGTGTCTAAGAGCTCGCATTAGTACTTAAATACATATAAATTGTTCAGAAATTCGCTATATATTATTTTAAGAATAAGGTTTGTTGCTATTTTTCAAAAATTATTGATTTCCCGGTTATTTCAACCCCTCTTTTGCATATAAACCATTCGACTTACAAAAAAATGGTAAAGAAATAATTTGTAGGTTATTTTCTCCTCTTTATTTTACTACTCTTCCACTTTTTGCGTAAATAGCTTGCTTTGTAAGTTATAAGGCGAAATCCACTAAAAAAATAAAAGTAAAAAGTGGTTTTATGATGATTTCTCATATTTGGGTGTAAAATTTTTGTTGGACAACTTTAGATTCGTGTTCAGCACACCCAAAAACATAAAATTAACTGCCAGCGCAGTCTTTCCACCAACCGTTTACCCTTCATCCTGTTCCCTCCACCCGCCACATCTTCCCAATATTTCAACTCCCATTTGCGTGAAAACCATACGACGTACAAATAAAAGTTATAGACATAAAATGTAGATTATTTTCTCCTTTTTATTTTACTACTAGACTACTTTTTGCGTGAGTAGATTGCTTTGCAAGTTATAAGCTGAAAACCAATAAAAAACATTTTTTTTTGTAGTTTTTCGATGATTTCTCCTATTTGCCGAGGGAAATTTTGTTGGACAACTTCAGATTCGTGTTCAGCACCCCAAAAAACATAAAATAAGCCACTAACAACAATTACACCAAAACTTTCCACTTCAAACTACCATTTGACTGGACTAAAAGTCGAAGCGATTTCATATTTACGGGATACTTTTTTACTCTTCATCCCTTTATCTACGCCTTTGAATAAACTAATTTTATTTTAGACATATTTTTACGGTGACTAAATTACGCTGTAAAAATTCAAGAGGTTTATAAACGTACAAAACAATTTCTTAACTGAGAGTAAGATATTACTCTATACTGATCGAGGATGTTACCAATTCCATTTGAATGAATGGATGTAGAATACTTAAAAATGGCAAGTGTACTAATGCAAGAAATTCCTATTAATCATTCTAGACAAATATAAAGGAATGCAAAAACACCGTCAATATTAATTCACAGATTGTCGGATCGATCTTTATCCTTATTTCTATATCTCCCTCGGCTGTGCCTTGGGAGCAAATTATTGTTATTTCCACGGCTGCGCCTCGGGAATTAAAAAGTCTGATTACCTTAGCTTCGCCTCGGGATTTAAGGACCAAGGTTCCTTCGGCTTCGCCTCAAGAACCAACTTTTTTCGCTCAGAGAATAATGGCTTACTTTACTCCCTAACCTAGGGGGGCATAAGTAACTATTACTATTATATACGATTGATAAGAAATATAAACATTTTATTTCAGTTTAGATGCGTAGAAAGTGGTTCTTTTCCTAGTTCTAATCATTGCGCATGCGCGTTCATGATTCTTCTTCTCTTTTGTTTTCTAGATTATGGCTAAAGATATCTCAACAAAATATGTGCATGGAAAAGAATGTGACAGGGTGGTGATAAACTCAACAATAATATGCATACAAGAAAGTTCGTGTGAACTGTCGCAAACTAATTATTTTAATTACATTGACGTTGTTAGTTCCTATAAGCTAGTTAATATCAAAATATTAAATGCATTAGCTTTTAATTTAAATAACTTGTGGTTATCTTTATTATACTAATATCTTTATAAAATACTAAGTACTTAATAATAATGTGTGTAGTTTTAATTATCTACCAATAATAATTGGATACTACAACTACAAAAATGTCTTTCTATAATCTGAAGTCTGTCGTTTGTGCAGACTAATATACTGGGCCGATTTTGATGAAATTTAGCGTAATATTTAGATTAATCACACCCCAAAGCGAAAAGGAGCTATAAATTTGGAGAAGTTGCCTTCAAAAGCCCAGAAAAATGTTAAACAAATCAGTCTCAAATATGGTTCCCACGGTTTTGATTAAAAAATGTAGTTCATTTAAATATAATGAAGTAAGTGATTTTATCGGGAATAGTCTAGTTTCCGAGATATTTACTACGTCTTCAAGGTTTTCAAAACCGTTTTGAAAACTGTTTTGGTAACCGTAAGTGTTTCCATAACACTTTATGTGATAAAAAAAACGTACTATGTGATAAAAATAAAATTGAATTTTTTGAAAATCGAAAACAAAAAATAAACAAAACACGTTCAAAGTATTTTAAATATGCTAAATACTGCATTTTCACATGAGAAAGTTTGTCTTGAGTTGTCTTCGACCGATTATTACTTTTCCTCACTACTAATAGTAAGGAAAGTACCTACTTATTGTTCTCAACAAATTTTTTTTTTCGAGATTTCAACGGAATTATCCGTTTTAGGTGTTTTTAAGACCTCCTGAGTGGTTTTCATCATGACGTATGTGTATGTGTATGTGTGTGTGTATGTGTGTGTTTATGTGTGTTATCATCGTAGCGCCCAAGGTATTTAACCTAGAGAGTTGAAACTTGGCAGAAAAATCAGTCCTAACCTGTAGTTGTGCCGCCCGGAAAATCAACTTTTTCCGCCATCTTGAACCCTGTTTGTTGCAGCAAAAATTTTAAAAAATCGTAATAAATCGAAAATGGTCCTGATCGAGTTGAAATTTGGCACGAATGTACCTCTCTGTATGACAAACAAGCAGCCAAATTTCATTTTGATATTGGCCGCCATTTTTAAGTTATTTAAACTTCGACGGTTAATAATACTGAAATTACATATAGGTTTTTGACTAGTAGGGGAGAGTCGGACAAAACCGGGTACCTAATCTTCAATGTGTAATAAAATAATTTCTATTAGTAACAGATCAACAAAAGAAAGTTTATCAGTTGTCTTATTCATTCATTAATACCATATTATTCTTTTGTTGCTTTAATATTACACAATATTTTTTTATATTTTTTTTAATCGCCAGGTGCAAAAACCCGGTTTTACCCCACCCGTGGGGCAAAACCGGGTACTTATTTATATCAATGCAAAACAACTCTAAATTTAAAAATCTATGTTACAAACATTTTAATTAGCTCTAAAATTGCCATATTAAATCGATATATAAAATTGTTAAAAAAAAATACTTAAAACTAATTTATAAGGGGCCAACTAAAAAAAACATAAACTTAGGGCAACTCAGTTGACAAATGTCGCTCACAAGAGAATCCTCCTCTTCATCTGCATTAGTACACTTATATAAGCCCAACTTCAACAGAAAATACATTGAATCCGCCCTTCTTTTGATCTAGATAGTGCATACATAACTTGATGCATTGCAAAGTGTGTAAGCTTCCTCAGAATGGGGTACCCGGTTTTGCCTCACACATTGGTACCCGGTTTAACCCAACAGTTACTTAATGAGTTCAATAAGGCGTAGATAGGCAAGGCGTCGCTCTAGGTGTATGAAGAGAGAGTGAAAATATCCAGTAAAATATGCTTAATTTAAGTGTCCACTTGCCACTTTTTTGAGAAAATGTTATAGCCATTGAAACTCAGTAGACAAATGCAACAACATTAAAAACTTTTTTACTAAAAACTTAAAAAAACGTTCTGACTATGAAAATACGTGGCATCGATGCTGATCTTCTCTCCAACTGCTCGGAATGGCTACCGCTAATAGTTTTATTGTTTACCGGAAGATTGGAGCACTAATCAGGGAGATATCGAGGTACCCGGTTTAACCCGCCTACCCGGTTTTGTCCGACTCTCCCCTAGTTTTTGACTAGCATATCGTTGGAACGGGAAAAAAATTAAGGAACAGATATAAAAAAACCCGATGAAATTCTATTAATTAGTTTAAAAGTTATAAGTGAATATAATTATTTATTAGTGCGATAATTTTGATGATCAAAGTTTGTTTACATCTGTCAAAATACCGCCAAACTTCAAATCTATATATATATAAAATCCAAATACCACTCACTGACACATCACGATATCTCTAAAGCCACTGGACCTACGACCATGAAATTTTGTAGGTATGTTCTTCTTACCTCCTAGGTGCTCGCTAAGAAATATTTTAAAAATTCGCCGTCTTGATTCAAGATGGCGGCCATTTATATTCAAAATTCGACAAGACGATATCTCGGGAACCAATTGTACTAGAACCTTGAAATTTAGAAGTTTGCTTCCTTTTATGAAATTAGTAACTTTTGATAAATAGTTTACCAATCGGGCATTTTGATTCAAGATGGCGGCCATATATATATAACAGTCAACGAATGTATGTTCCTTATACAAATCTACAGTTGTAGTCAGATCTTGATGAAAATTTGCACAACTGACCTACAAAGCAAGAGTAAAAACACTGTCTACATGAATTTTCGAAATTTAATTTTTGTACACAGGGGTACGGGGTACAAATGTCAAAGTAATGAATACCCTTCATGATGCATATAGTTGAAAAGTTCTTTTAGAGGACAGTAATTGTTGTTATGTACAGTTTTTTCATATTTTCACTTAGGAGGGGGGTAAAATTGAAAAATATAGCTATATCTTATATAAAAAAGAGTATCCGTATGAGGGTATGTCTTCTATCCTAATTTGATGAATATTTACACACTTTTTCTTCAAAACAAGGTGAAGGTCACTGCCTACATGAGATTACGATATTAAAATTTTGGTACACAGGGGTACGGTACGGGGTACAAGTAATGAATACCCTTCATTGTCATGGTGCATATCGTTGAAATGCTATTTAAGAGTACAGTAATTGCTGTAATGTGTACGGGGTACAAATGACAAAGTAATGGATACCCTTCATGATACAAATTGTTGAAAAGCTGTTTAAAAGAAAAGTAATTATTCTTAAGTACAGTTTTGTCTTACTTTCATTTAGAAAGGGGAGAGGTAAAATGGAAATTTATATCTATATCTCTATATGTATATAAAAGTTATCATAAGTGTGTACATATGTATAGTCTTTTATACAAATCTACAGTTTTAGTCTGATCTCGATGAAAATTTGCACACTTGACCTTCAAAGAAAGGGGAAGGTAATTGTCCACGAATATTCGAACTATAAATTTTGGTTCAAAGAGATACGGGGTACAAGTAATGAATACCCTTCATCTTCGTGATGCACATCGTTGAAATGCTCTTTAAGAGTACTCTAATTGTTGTTATGTACAGTTTTTTCATATATTCAATTAGGAGGGGCATAAATTTAGGATATTTGCAAATTAAATTATCAAAGAGGAGGGGGATATAAGTAGAAGGGATAGGATCTAGATATTCTCGAATAGTAAAATAATTTGTATGCTTTCCTGGTACTTTATAAACTTATCAAATATAAAAACACTCCGTAGCGAAGCACGGGTATCCAGCTAGTAAT
>KZ652087.1:55728-70899 GCA_001010745.2 Gerris buenoi
TGCCGTATTTCTTGTAAAGGTATGTCGTCATGGAGGCCATGCAGTTTACTTTGAAAGTAGTTATTCCACCCTAGAGTTCGCTGAAGTCCTAAAAATGGTGTAATGGAGATTCCAAATTCAACACAAAAATACGCCTAAAACACCACGCTTGGCCAGGGAAATTGGTTTAGTGGATGTGGTTCAAATTTAAATACCACTACTTTTTCACCATTAATAACACCGATCCAGAATAAATAAACCCAAACAACGTGCCACCAAATTCCATTTTTATTTGAACACCACATTTTTATTTTATTTTTATAATTTATTTTTTTAATTTTTTTTTTTTATAAATCTAAATGTTTTTTATTTTTATTTTCTGTTTTAGGTAAGAGTTTATAATAACTTCATAATCCAGAGTTTCTTCGGTATTTATTTGTTTGTTACTTGTTACAACACTCTTTTTTGTAAGTTTTAATTTAATTTTATTAAGTAACAATTATATTATTTATGATGATATTGATTAATTATGTGTATAGGCGAGATGTAATCAGCTTTGTATTATACAGTATTTCAAGTACAATGACTTACTGCCTAGTTTATTGTTGTATAATCATTGTAATAATTCCACTGTCATTAATAATGTGTCACATTGTTGCCTGGAAATTCTATCTCTTATTATTAGCAAACAATGCTAAGCTTAGTCAATAATCGTTTGTATTCGTTCCCACTGTTATCGTTTGTATTATCATAAATACCTATTTATATTTTATAATCTGCCAACTTTAAAAGTTAAAAGTTAAAATGAAAATTTAAAAATGTGTACACTGAAACTTACGAGAATTAGATTTTTAATTGGAAAATTTCACACCTTATTTTATACTAGGGTAAAAGGATTTTTTTTTTTGGATGTACTAATACTTCATCGATTTGATAGATTGATAAAGGAACGATTGCACTGGAAAAAGCATTATACGAGGTGTAGTTGCTAGAAAACAATTATAATTAAATATAAAAGTTAAAAGAGGGTTATGATAGGGTATATGTAGATTACAGAGGAAATAACCTAAAGGTATCAGGATTCAAGAACATTAAATTAGAGTGTATAAGTTAAAGAACATATTGAAAGAGTTTAGGTTTTAAAGAACATTATAATACAGTGTAGAAGTTCAAGAAGGCGATAACAAAGTGATGTTGTACTAGAATGTAGATATTAAAGACCAGTTTGGTCTTTAATATCAAAGTTAAGTTAAGTTAGTTTTAGTACAGTATGTACCACTACAAATCCCAAAATGAGAAATTGATTAAACTATATTTTAATTTATTTTGTATGCTACTTTAACAGCACATATTCAAACAATGTAATTACATTGATTTATCAAGTAAAATTTCAATATAAGGAAGGTATTATGAGGCCAAACTTTTCTTGTGTGCAGGACGAAGGACTGAACATGGTAGAATTGATTCCTAGTGAGATCTATAGATTTCGGGGAAATAAATTAGGGGTCTCATTTGATTTGCGAAAGCAAATCAGCGTCTTTAAGAAGGATAGGGTCTATCTTCGATCTCTTTGGTGGAGGGATAAGAGACTAAATTTTAACGTGATAGAAATTCTGCTGATTTTCCATATAAAGGATATAGAAGGCTGAAGGGTCCATCTTATAAGAGGTTATTGGTTATTAAAAACCCCGGACGAAAAGCCCAACTCTAAGGTCAGCTTCGACAAAGTTCCTTTTTACTAAGAGAAGGTAGTTATTGCGTCGAAATTAGCGGCAATGTAGAAGTGCCAGAGCAAGAGATGTTACTGTAAATATTTCTTTAAATATACACAGACAGTGAATCTTTATGAAAAGGCCATCACGTTGCGACACTCAACTACATCTGCTTTCCAGATTTATCTTTTTGTATTTTTTCATTTTGTACATTAAAAGGGGTTTTGAAAGGTTTTTAAAGAGTTTTTTAAAAAGTAAATGTAGGAAATCTAAATTGAAATATAAAGATATTAGGGGAAAAGAAGACCAAAGAAAGTATAGAAATGAGAACAAATCATGTTTAAGAACATTTCGATGAAAGTATTATTATTTGCAAATTTTAGATTAAGGGTAGTATTGGTAATCAACAATGCCACTTGGCTAGCAGCTCTGCCTATTGTGAAATTTTATGATACGGAAAAAGCAATACATCGCCAAACTAACTATAAATTATGAATACCAAAATAAAAGACGGAACTCTTTTCCATGTATAGCACCTCAACTTAACAGCCAACTACCGAAAACTGTTTCCTCCGCAATAGAAAAAAATCTGTTAAAGAAATTACTTAAAAGGCACCTATCTGAACTAGCAAATACAGAAAAATGTACCGACCACTAATGAAAGTTACTCTTCACCTAGTAAGAAATCTTACTAATAAAATTCAATAATTAATTAAAATTATTTTTCTTGATTATCATTATTATTTATGTTTTGTTTATTATTATTATCTTGGATTATTTTCTCTTGATAATGTTTTATTTTCATTTAATTATTATAACATTGTGTACAATAAAGGTTAGATCATTGCAAAAGGCTGGGCCCTCACTCTAGTGGCTAGCTACTACCGAGGGTCCACACATTTAGAGTGGGCATTGTGTATATGCTTTGTATTGTTTGTGTACAATGTGGAAAAATGAATAATAATAATAAGAATTGATTTGCAATACACGTGTTATACGATTATGAAATTCCAGGTTAATCTATATAATATTAAAAAAATGGTAAAAGTTATTGAAAGAGCTATTCAATCTAAGTTAAGTACTTTGTCGTTCATTGGACGAGTACAAGATCAATTCTTATATAAACCTGGACTTGAGTTTCGATCGAGAAGTCTAAAAATAATCTAGAATAAAGAGTGGTGTTGGGGAAGTCAATACGATATCCTGAGGGCTTAGTGGAAAGTGGAAGCAAGAAAGTCGATTCCTTCATTAAGTCTCGGCTATCCTCGGCTGACGAGTACACCTTCCTTCCTAAGTGAATATAAGCCAGCTTTTCTTAGTCAACAGAGAATAACTTCCCTTCCAACTTGTGGTCTAGACACCGTTATTTCAATTCCCAGTTAAAAAAAACGCTGTCTTTCTATGGGAATTGCACTGCAGCCTGAGGATCTTATTCTTAGAAGAATTTCCTGTGTAAAAGATTAATTAAATACTCGGTATGAGAATTAGTTCCTCTCCTTCTTATCGTTTGCAGAATTTTATTCCTTATCTGTTTAAAATATTGTCAACAGAATTGAGAGAAGAGGGTGTACAAATGAAAAGAGATTCCAATTTTAAGGTACGTTTATGTTTTAAATGTTTTATGTTTTAAAGCATTTTGATTATATTTACATCTATGATAATTTACTGATTGTAAATATGTTGATATTCAATGATTTGGGCGTAAATATTTTAAATAATTCATGTTTGTATTTATTATTAAAGGTGGCTACACGCTGTTTTTGTTCTTCTTCGTATGCAAAAGAAAAAAAAATAAATTGGTTGTGCGTGAAGCCTCATTGTAAAAAGGGTTTGGTTGGTATTGTGAACATAAAATTAGTATAGGGGGAGGGAACACAAAATTTTAATGTTTTTTGAAAAAATGGCATGAAAAATTACACTATCCACACTTAACACTTAACACTATCCACACACTATAACTCTTTCCACCAGTGTTATATACTTTTGTAATCTTCTTTTCAATAAATATCATTTGATAACCCACTCAAAATATAAATTCCCCCGTGACAGGAATTAGCCGCCATTTTGAATTTGAACAGCTGATATTTTTTCTGTGTGCGCGTCAAAACGATTTTAATACTGGAAAGTTTAATGTTTTTTTATCTTTTTTGATTCAAAAGTGATTGGAACTGTACGCAGAGTAACAGACAGACAGACACAGGAACGAAAGTATAAGGGTTTCTGTTGTAGTTTACCAACGAAACCCTAAAACAATACTTTTTAGTGGTAATCGGTTATGTCTTACTTATCTTTTTTTTCTTTTCTTTTTTTTTTTAGTGGTACTTTATTTTTCTATGTTCTGTCTCACGCCAAAGGAATGGAAGTATGGATCATTTATAGTATAAATTGTGTGTGTGTAATTGAAGAAAACTTTGGAAATCGGGTACTCTTTTACTTTGTTACCCACCATGATAGAAAAGAAAGTGGTGGGTACAAAGTAAAGAGGTGCACCCATTCGTTTCTTTTACTTTATTCTTAACAATGTTTTTTGGGACAATGGAATATTATTAATTCTATTGCAGGAAGCGCTAGGTTTAATTTATAAAATAATCGGTCCGAGACAACTCACTTTCTTTCTCATATAATCTCGATCCCAGATCCCAGATAACATAAATATGTTGGTACCTATGCAGACGGATACGTGTGGCGATCCGCTAGCTGTGACTGATAACCCCCCTTTAGGAAATCTCGTATAGAACCTTCCAAGTGAAGTGGTTATTTACTTTTTTTGAAGTGGTTATTTATTTGTTTTCGATTTTCAACAAATTTTATAAATATCTCGGAAACTAGATTTTTCCCGGTAAACTGCTAATATTGTTAGATTCGAATTTAAGTGGACTACATTTTAGAATTTAATAATAAATAGTCGGAACCGTTTTCGATATTAAAAAAATCTACGTTTTTTCAGAAATTTCGGGGGTTGCGTTCCCAAATATGGAGCTAAAATTTATTTAAGAATGTCGTCTCGAGGTATTATTTTTCTGAACATGTATGCCAAATTTCGTCAAAATCGGCTAGTAGTTTAGATTCCACACGTCTGCACAGGCGACATACAGACATTTTTTAAATACCACTTTTGGACTCAAAATGTGTAAATACATCAAAATCGAACTTTCGCGTCATTACAATTCTCTTAATATGATAAAATATAAAAGGAATTACACGATAATGCAAAGGTGGGTTTTAATAATTTAATGCATCTTGGTCTAGAGGTAGTTGGACATGAACATGTCAGTAAATCAACTTAAATGATATTTATAGGTTAATTAAAGAATGACCTCAGTTAGATCTATGTGTGATGTTACATGATAATGTTTATTTCATTAAGGTGTGCAACAGTTAAAGGGCGTGGCTTAGATAAGAAATGTTTGTATTTATTCCTGTGATTAATTTGAAGTAATATTGAGTGTAAAGAGATTGTGAAGATTAGTCCTGTAAGATCTACTTAACTGCTAATAATAAGTGGATCTCATGGTTAATCCTAAGATAAGAATGATATATTTTTTATAAACAACTTAACAAGTAATATATATATATATATATGTCATGTCAGGATGACATGACAGATAACTATATAACATTCCTCCCCTCCCATGGGGGCACAGAGCGGTGTCGCAGTTGGTCAGCATGTCGCCTTAATTGTTTACCCTGTACTTCAACCACATAAGATAGTGGGCCAGTTACCTTAGTTATAACGCCTTCTTCACATCCTCTTTCAGTTGGCTTGTCTACCCAAACTTCCTCCCCTTCTCTAAACTCCTTCCATTTCTTACCTTTATCGTGGTACAACTTTTGGTTTGTTAAGGCTGTTTCTGTATCTCTTGTCATGTCTGGTTTTAAGAGCGATAGTTTGGTTTTTAACTGTCGTCCCAGTAATACTTCAGCCGGAGATCTGTTAATTGTCTTGTGTATTGCCGACCTGTAAGTCATGAGAAATTTTGAAAGTCTTATGGTTAACTCTTCTTTATCCGATTTTGAAGCGCTGAATCTTCTTTTAAATGTTCGGACAGCGCGTTCAGCTAATCCGTTTGTTCGTGGGTGATAAGGGGTAGATGTTATGTGTACTATATTATTTTCTTGGCAGTAAGACTTAAAAGAATGTGAAGTAAATTGAGGACCGTTATCGGAGACAAGTAATTTTGGGAATCCAAATCTTGCAAAAATTTCTGACAGAGCATTTATAGTTTTCCTAGTTGTTATTTGAGTCATGGGAACTACTTCAAGCCATTTTGATGTAGCATCGACTAAAACTAGCCAATAGTTTTTTTTTCAAATGGTCCGGCGAAGTCTATATTTACTCGAGTCCAAGGTTCTGCTGGTATTGTCCTCGAGTACAGCGGTAAATTCTGATCACTGGCCCGATTTTCTTGACAAAGTTTGCAATATTTAACATGTTTCTCAATTTCTTCGTCCATATTAGGCCACCACACGTGGAATCTTGCGTACGAACGCATAGCTGCAATGCCTGGATGTCCTTCGTGAAGGATTTTTAATATACCGTGTCGCAATACCTTGGGAATAACAATACGTCCTTTCCAAAGTAGTGTCTTATCTTCGAATGAAAGTTCTGACCTTTTATCGTAGAACTGATTAAATTCTTCTGAAAGCTGTTTTTTGTCCGGCCAACCTTTCTCTATGAATCCAATTATTTGTGCTAATAGTTTGTCCGATAGTGTTTGTTTATGTAGTTCCTTTCGGGTAACAGCGATATCCTCCAGTCTTAATTGTTGTATATGTTTTCCGAACTCATATGCTTTACTTACGGTTTCTGTGTCTCTGATTGGAAGGCGTGATAATATGTCAGCTGCTGCATTTTCTGAGCCTTGAATGTATTGTATTTCATAGCAATATGAGCTTAAAGTAACTGCCCAACGCGATAATCTGTTGGCTGTCATTTTTGGTAATTCACAGTGTTCCCCAAACAATCTCACAAGAGGCTTGTGGTCTGTTTTTAATATAAAATTTTGACCGTATAACCATTGGTGGAATTTCGTTACTGCAAACACTAGTCCTAAAGCTTCCCGATCAATTACCGAATATCGTTGCTCTGCTTGTGAGAGAGTTCTTGAAGAGTAGGCAACAGGTCTTTCATGGCCGTTAGGAAATCTGTGACTAAGGACGGCTCCAAGTCCATTTTCACTAGCATCTGATGTCACGATTAATGGAAGTTCAGGGTTAAAGTGAACCAGTGTATCCGATGATGTTAAAATTGTTTTTAATTGGTTAATTATGTCTGTATCATTTTGCGTCCAGCACCATTNTGTTTTAAATGTAATTTAGGTTTATTTGATGACTTTGAAAGTTTGTTTGTATATGTATTATTTTCGGTGATTTGTTTTTGGGCTTCATCAGCTCGTTCTAAATTTAAAACTGAATTTTGAATTTGTAATAATGAGCAGTTGGTGTCCGGATGTATTCTTAACAATTCTTTTTGCCATACATTGTTGTTTATGCCTAAAATTAGTTGGTCTCTCAAACGTTCTTCTAATGAATTTTGGAAGTTGCATTTCCCTGCATGTCTTCTCAAGACGTTAATATATTGGGTGACAGATTCTTCGTTGTCCCTAATCCTTCTTCCAAATGTTACCCGTTCAGCCAATGTAGAATATGCTTTGCTATAATATGTACGAAGCACTGGTAGAATTGAACATAGAGGTTGATCTCCTACTTTGTTCGGTCTAAAATGGTCGGCTAAGATCTTGTAAGTACTTGCACCGATTCTAGACAGTAAAAGATCTCTAACGTTTTCTTCATTTGTTATACCACAGATTTTAATTTGAAGTTGGAATCTGTCTTCATAATTTTCCCATTCTTCAAATTCGTTTTGAAAAGTTTCAAATTTAAAATGCCTTAATTTGTCACTTTCATTATTTTCAAGATGTTCATTGAATTCTTCTCTTCTTTGTCTTGGCATAGTTTATTATTATTTTTATTTTTTTTCTCGCAGCGCCAGATGTAAGATCTACTTAACTGCTAATAATAAGTGGATCTCATGGTTAATCCTAAGATAAGAATGATATATTTTTTATAAACAACTTACATGACATATATATATATATATATGTCATGTCAGGATGACATGACAGATAACTATATAACAAGTCCAACAAGGTAAATATCGCTTTAGGACTACGTTTTAATGCTTCTACTTTAACGAGTGTTATAGTTTATATGTAGCTATAACTATATTATAGTTACAAGACACTTTTTTCTAGTTATTATTGTAATTGATCACTGCTTTTGTTGGTAAGAATGAGGGGTCATCATAAATAATAGTAGAATAAATTTACACTTAAAGTTCTTAATGCACCGAGTACAGTTTAAAACTGAGTTTTTTTTTACATAATATGTTTTTTGAATATTAATCAATCTCAAATCTTACATATTTTCAGAGTAGTATCGGGTCACCTAGAATGTTTGGATTAGGACAAAACTCAGGAACACAAGCAAATCAAGAATTGAAGGGTAGAGAACAGGGATGGGGATATAAGTTGAGAGGGGAGCTCTAGGAAATGCTGCAATTTAGTGACGAATCAGAAAACAATCCTTGTCGCGAATTGAACAGGCAAGAAATATATACTAAACAAACGCTAATAGCTTTCAATATACAATAAATGAATTTTTGCGGAAAGGCAAGAGACAACACATTGCTTTCACTCTCTGCTGAGCTGTTGGGCCTTGATCAGTAATCAGTTTGGTACTGTTACTTCATTTCTTTCTGGAAAACACCATATATATTAATGGTCATAATTATTTGGTGTAAATAGTGTAGAGACATTTTTTTAATGAAAATGTGTAATCTATCAGGCTACGAGATACCGTACGGTACGAAGTACCTCATATTTTATTTTCCTCTTCCAGCCGAACATATATCGTGCAGATTGGAAGATCGGAGTAGAAATAGTTATTTTTGCACCTAGGGTGTAAAAATATTGGTTCTTGAGGAGAAGCCGAAGGAACCATGGCCCCTAAATCCCGAGGCGCAGCCGAGAGAATAATGCTTATTAGCTTAGGGAATAATTACACTTTACTCACGAGATACATGCAATATTTTATATCCAGTAGGGAGAAAATACACATTTTCGTCCATTGTACAAGTTTTATTTATTATTTTATTAAATAACAATAATTATTAGCACCTTTAATATCAGATTTAGGAGATTCGATATTAAAAACAAATAAGAATTGGAATTAAACTCAAATAGAAGGTTATTTAGATGCAGGTTAAAATAATTACATTGGCAGCCATTACTTTTTCGCCCTACTTTTACTTTGTCTCCCTACTTTTTGAGTTCAAGGAAGAAACGAGTTACTTTAGTCTCTCTAAACTAATTCAAAATCATAACTTTTTCTCCCTACTGGAGATAAATGATATTTGGTTTCTTCCATGTTGAGGAGTAGGACGTTGGTTTGCGAATGACTCCATTAAATGGTTAGCAGATACGTAAGGAGATGCTTTGTTGATGGATTGCAGCCGCAGCTTTGCAGTTTTGAACAGCGGATCGTTTCTAAAACGACGTGTGTACGTAGTAATTGTTAAAAATAAACTTATTTAGACTATTCTAACTAGATAGCTATTTACGTTGCTGAGGATCGCCCTTGGACAAAGCTTGAAAATTCTTGGCCAACTTTAACTTGACTGGTAACATCCACCATCCACCTTAAAGAAGTCGGTAACCCCATATTTCTGCAGACACGTTGGATGAATTATGTTTTACCCCCAGCGAGCTTTCGATGTCTGCTCCGATCATAAGACTACTGTTTTTCGTTATGGACTCAGCTTAAATGTAGTGAAATGAAGTCCCGGGACTTGATGGCCAGAAGTGTTGAAGTTTAGAAACCAGGTGATAAACCTTTTTTGGAACAACTCAAAAGAAATACTAATTTAAAATTGTATGCTTTCCTGAATATTTATTAAATTTTGTATAATTTATGCCTAAACGGAGATCCCACGAATCAGGCTAATAAGTTTTCTAATAGCCTGGAATGGCCTTTTTATTTGTTTTTCCCTTTTATTTATATAATTAATCGGAGTATTTTTACTTAGACTATTTAACTTTCATGCAGTTTAATTTAATGAAGTTCCGATTATTTGTTTAAAGGTAGACTAGCAAGTAACAATTAGTAGAGAGATAGGTTGTAAGAGAATTGGAGTAGGTTTCATAAGGGCCGTTGCTGTTACCTCTGTGTATTGTAGAAGATTCCACGTTCTTGAGATGCTTATGCTTAGCTCTCTTACCTCCTTGCATCCTCCCCACCTTATATTCTCCACAATATGCTTCAAACTTTCTTGTACTTCATACATTCGATATCGAGCCATTTCCTTCTCAAATAACTTAAATATCCACCAGAAATAATTGAAATAATTAATAATTAACTCCAACATAAGAGCCTCTAACAAAAGTAAAATTTTTACAAGAAGCTATTTTAAGAAATAAGTATAAAGCCCTGCAATCAAGACCATAATTTACTACGTTCGCACACATCGTTATGATATCGTTTTGGATCCGATTCGTTTTTAAAACGATAATGTTCACACAACAAAAAATACAGGAGATCTAAATATTTTTATTCGATATCTCGGTGAGATTTCTTCTTGTTACCTGGTATGTGTAGAAGGTACAAATTAATTTATTGTATTTGTTTATATGCTGTCAACTTAAAATGATTTAAAATATAAATTGACATCTTGTCTTGTGTAATGAGTAAAAATGCAGTGTTCATTTATTATAAGATATATAAGCTATCAGAGCCTATAATACGCGGACCTCAACAGTATGTACGCGAATTTTTACATTTTATTTGCAAGTTATTAAAAGTTTTTACAGTTTCTTTATAGTATTAAGTTTTGTTTAAAAAAGTTTTTGCAGCTTAAAAAAAAAACGGAAGCTCGTGAAAACAAGCAATTAAAAAAGAGTAAAATAACCTGGTATCTCGATCCCCTCCTCAACCTGTTCATAAGAGTGTTTTGAATTCGATCCCTCGTTCCGATCACGTATTTTTGGTGTAGCGGATTTAAACCGATACGATCCGTCGTTCTCATTTTGCACAGCGTTTTGAACAGCGGATCATTTTTAAAACGACGTGTGTATGTAGTAATTGTTAAAAATAAACTTTAACTATGAAATCTTGGATTTAGGGATTAGTAACTCCGTTATTTATAGTTTTCCCGTTTTATATTCATCTCCACTTTCAGAAAAACTGCTAAATTACTCTTGAATATGTTTATTATGATAACGAAATCAACTCCAAAAATGACTAATTTTGAAATATTACGCATTGATTTTACTGAGTATAAAATTGAATCAATTATGTTAGTTTAACGTTCTCTCTAAAAACAAAAAACAAAAAAATAAAAAATAATCTGAAAAGAAACTGGCAATTACTTAATGTAATGTCCTTAATAAAAATTAAACTATTCGGTTCTGTTTAAAGACATTTGGTAAAAAGCTGTTTCTAAAAATAAATCTCTGTTTATTTATGTTGTTTTATTTATCATAGGGGCGTCATTGTGTGGCTGTGGTTAGATTAAGTCTACTCATGTGGTAGAGTTACTATGCGGTCTGAATCATGTGAAATTAAAACGGTTAGCTAGTGGAGCTACCGGTTAGCCCTTTCTCTTTTTTAGCACTTCTTTCATCCAGTCCAATTTCATTAACTTCAACTCCTGTGCCACCCCTTCATACAGATTTGACTTGTCCAACCTGTTAGCTACCCTTGTTAATCAAGTCTAAAGATTCAACTGACATTCTTTTGACTCAGACCAGTCATTTTCAGAGCCAGCCATTCTTGCTTTTATCTTTATGTAATTGAAAGTCACATACAAGTTACATGTCAATTCTCGATCTATTTGTTTTTAGGGTTTCGTAGTTCTTTTCGAACCCTTTATGCCGAGGTCGATTAGTCTATCTGTCCGTTGCTCTTTAGTTCATATCTAAGCTAAAAAGTTTTATAATACACTGGCACATTTTTTGACCCACACATAGGAAAAATATAGAACCGATGGAGGTACGATAAAAATTCATAAGATCCGAAAAAAAAATCATGCAAAATCCGAACAAACGTGATAAACTCAGTTTTTTTTTTTAAATTTTCGGGCGGGATATTAAATGAAAGCTGCTAAAGATTATGTTACATATGTATATATATTTGCTAAATTTTGCATTCTTTATTGGTTTTATGAGCTTACCCATTTAAAATTACAAATAATTTATGCAATTTTTTAAACATTCTATAAAAAATTGCATTACATTGATGGTGTATCATATAAAAATCTGCTGAAGAGTAGGTTACAAATTATATGTAAATACGAGTATATGGTTAGGTTAAGTGGGGAAATAAAATATAATAAGATAACGGACCTGCTTAATAATCCACTTATTTCCTTAACTTGGATGCAAATACTTCCCTGTGATTTTTATTTTCACTTTTTACATTTATTTATACTTATTTTCCCACTCTTTCATTAAATAACGCTGTTTGACCATTTCAAAATGGTCACTTTGTTCTCACTTGCTACCCAGAAAGTAAGTTTCTTTTTGCGCTAGTTTCTATTGATCGGTTGTTTAGATATGTATTGCATTTATTTAGGCCAATCTGCAACCTACTTAACTTACTTTTAAGACAATTAAAAACAAGACACGCTTATCTTGTTATCCATTTCGCCATTATAATTATTTTATTTTTTGCGTTTTTAACTATCATCTAACTACTCACTCATTAATAATTATATTTTCTTTTTATTGAACATGTAGTAGTACTCTTATATTTATTATGTTAAATTCTTTAAGGATTTAATAGAAATTTTATAATTTTTAAAACTGAAATAGTCAATAGTTATAATTTAGTTTTATTAATTCCAGCTAAGTGAGGCTTAGAATTTAAAAAGATTTAATTAAGTGACGAAGACTAAAAATGTTAAAATATCATTTTTAAGATTAAAAAAAAAAAAAAAACATTTATAAAAATTTTTTGAAAAAAAGAATACGCTCAGAAAGAGAAAAATATATTTTTTAAAACGGTCACAGAAGTCAGTATAAGCGTAAGTCACTAAAAACAAAAGTTTGCGGTGCTTTCTTTACAATACCATCGACGAAGGCTTGCATTCACTCTACTTCTTTTATTTAAATTTGAATGCTTGGAATACATAGAATTTTAATAAATGACAATATATTGATAGCGCCCCACTCTTTAATTTTTAGTGACACACATATACCGTGGTCGCTTGTAGTACTGTGACTGTCTAAAGAATAGTTATTTACTTAACTAGGCAGCAAATGTAAATTTTACTTATGAGTGATGAGATTAGCCTCTGAGGTGAAGGCGAGGACAGGCTATGAAAATTAACTGCCGAGGCAAAACCGAGGCAGGTAATTTACCTAATTGACTTCCGATGTGAAGCCGAGTCAGGCAATGAAATACACGAGGCACAAATGTTTCCTTTGCAGCCTTGTTGCATACAATATTTTATCTACAGGCGGCAGAAAAATTCCATCTTATTATATTTATTACCTATTTATATTAATAAGTTAATATGAATTCAAATCTCTAGCTACTGTAGGCCGGGAGGTATATTCTTAGATGTGAAGGACTGACGGACGAACTATCAAAAACATAACGACAAACATAAGAGGGAGGGGTTTCCTCGAAATCCTAAAAAGCATCTGGTCTAATCTAGAATATTTTAAATAATATGAATATTAACTTAAAGCTGCAGGGTTACCAGTTACTCCCCAGATTTGTTTCCTTTTTAATTGAAAACCTACTATTCTTTTAATTGTATAAACATTATTAATACATTTATATAGGGTGCGGCAAGGAAACTTGCTGATTTGAAAAGTCAATAAAAGAAAAAGTACTTTATATATAGATTTAATTCTTTTTGTATCGTATAGTACACCACATTCTGAATTTTTGTTTGAAGTAGTTTTACAAATTCCATCGGCAAATGGCGGCCCTCATTAGTGATACACTGATCTACCCTAGATTTGAAGTTTCGCTCCACTCTTTCGAGCATATCGTCGGGAATGATGGTGATGGTTTGGCGGATGTTGTCCTTCAGGTGTTGCAGGGCCCGGGGTTTATCGTTATAAACGATGGATTTGAGATATCCCCATAAAAAAAAAAGTCGCAGGGTGCCAAATCAGGTGAGCCAACCACGGTAACCACGCCAACCACGGTACGCCACCCCTCAAGGAGATAAGAAACTGTTCCTTCAAAAGCTCCATCGAAGTTCTCGCTGTGTGCGCCGTGGCTCCGTCCTGCTGGAACCATACGTCCCCAAGTTCCATTTCTTCAAGTTGTGGAAGAAATAATGTATCAATCATTTCTCTGTAGCGAACTGCATTCACAGTAACAGTGCTTTCATCTTCCTCGAAAAAATGAGCCCAATTATTGCAACTCTCGACAATGCAGACTACACTGTAACACGTTCACAATGAAGTGGCATCTCATGAAGTTCGCGGGGAATAACATCACTCCAATACCGCATGCTTTGTTAGACCCAATACCACTGAACTGTTGGACCACAGCAAGTTTGTAGGGATGAAACTGGAGTTCGTTTGAAGAATTCTTCTCACGGTGCGATCAGAAATACCCAGGGCAGCAGCGTGTTTACGCGCCGAACGCCGGGGAGAGCGCAAAACGAGTGTTCGATTAGAAAAGTAGGCCTCGACGGCAAACGCACGCTCTTCCTTTGTCCAACGCATGACAAAAACTGGCTTATGGGGTAACAAAACTTCAGGACCTCCTCTTTCCAATGAGACCCTCCCCACCCCTTTCTGACCACATCTCGCTCAACGGCGTCCAATTCAAATCAGCAAGTTTCCAGTTTTCCTGCCGCACCCTGTACAAATTATTTTATAAATACAAAGGTTATTAATTAAAGTTCGCTTATTAAACTATAATATATGATGCTACTATACAGGGTGACCGGAAGTTAACCAGCCAAACTTCATGGGTAGTATCTATGGCCAAATTGGAACAAAAAATGTCGATTAAGCATATGCCCGATTCTCAATAGTTCTCGAGGTATCGATTTATTTCTTTTTTTTTAAGTGTTTCACGAAAATTTTCAAAAAATGCCAAATATCTCAAAAACTAAATGAGATAGGGAAAACAGGGTAAGGAACAATTTTAAAGAGCATGAAAAACCCTTTCAGAATCACTCATTTATTTTGAAATTATCAGCTGCTAAGCATCTTTCAAGTCCTGTTACATTTGAAAATTTGGATTTCTTAAAATTCGACCCCAAAATTCCAAAGCTTTCTTCTCTTAATTGAAGGATGCTAGAAGTGTGACGATTTCAGGAAAAACTTCTGCTTTTCATAAGCTTTCAAATGGTATAATTAAAGTTTAAGATCAACGGACTAGTTTTTTAATTATAGTGAATTTAATGTTACCAGGCGTGCATTTTTTTGGTCCGGATCACAACCAATTCTAG
>KZ652087.1:104700-116005 GCA_001010745.2 Gerris buenoi
AATAGCAATAATAATATTAGTTACTCTCTGTCAACATTCATAAATGTTTACAAAAACAAATATCTGTTTTGAAAAACACCCAATAACAGGAACAATCACATTAAATATGGAAATTAAATTAATTCTTAAAACATTAGAAGGGTCTTAAGGACAGATAAACTGTGTTACCGTAATTTAATTAATATTAGATAGAGAGATAAAGCCAAACAAAGAAACGCATTTTTGCGTTGCCATATGGCAACTTCGGCAACTAATGGGTTAAATTTACTAGTGAAATATGTGACTACACATGATACTCTTGTTTTATGCCTCATTAAGAAACTGGTCAAGTGTTGGAAAAATATTCCTTTGTCCCAAAATACTTAATGCTATAAGTATCCCTTCGCCTTAATACTTATGGAGAGGGAGGAGGGCACTCTACTAAAGTATTGCCTCATATCTCCTATTTTATTTTGGTACTTCTTTTAGGGGTGGTACTTAACTAAAAGTTCTTTATTTTATTATTTACAGTACCAAGTTTTTAATCTCTACCCTAATTTCTTCTCTACCCTTAATTCTTCATTTAATTAGTAAAGAGTTTATCTTAAATAGTTCTATTAATATGAGCTGAATGCGTAGTTCAATTTTTTAGTTTGATCTGATTTTAGAGTCTGAGTATTATGGTAGTCTGCTCTTGATTTTTTTTTCATGTTGAAGTTTTTCTTGGTGAGGTTGAAGCGAAGAATTGATTGTTGCTGGGATGCAACCTGTGTGTGGGGTGGTTGTGAGCTCCTTAGCCTGTTGCTACGGGCCCTAGGTCAGATATTCAAATCAGATACCCACCTTTAAGAGTTGAGCCGCGGAGATATTAATCCCACCGTGGTATCCGGGCCACGAGCTCGCGTGATGCCCTTCCCTAAGCCAAGTCTCCTACCAATTACATTACACTTGCTAAAGAATTTTACTTGCGCGAGACCTAGGTGAGTTTATATGGGAATTAATCTATAAAAGGTTTAACTCTTGTATCGTATTTCTTCAGCGATCATTTCAGGAAAGTACTAATAAATATTTAACGTTAATATATTCAAAAGCTTTTACTTGATTTTCTAAACATGCTTAGTACCTTTCACACTAAGTGTAATACTGCTTGATACATCACTATTAATACAATACATTTGTTTTAAATGATGTTATTCTAAATTGGTATTTCAATACTATGAATTTAGTCTGACACACTGACATTCTTATAAGTAGTACATTTTTTTTTTTATTCTCAATACCGGGGTTTAATGAAAAAAGAGGGGGTGGGAGCATTCTAATTAGACACAATGCTTCAATTTTAAAGTAAAAAATGTGGGAAATTCTGGCGCTAAGAAGTTAAGTGCCACCCACACTAACTGGATGACTATTCTTATAAAGAATTTGAAAAAAAATATTAAAACTTCAGTCGATGCCGTAAAACAGAGTAGCCAAAATATCTTCTTTTAATATGGAGAATTTATCTGGGGTTAAAAAAAAAAAAAAAAATAGGTCCAAGATAGTCAGACTAACTTTCTCATATCCCAGAAAAATGTGGTTTTCGATTATCAACAGTCATTTATTTTCATAAGTATCTAAGAAATTAGATTCTCAGGGAAAACGGCTTCTATTGATAGTCGTATTTAAATAGACTACATTTTGGATTTTTTTTTTTTATATCTAAATCCTCGGAACCGTTTTTGAATAATAATTATTATCGTTTTTGGGGGTTAGCCCCCCAAATTTAGAGCTAAAATTCATATCTGTATTATGACCCGGGGTATGATTTTTTCAACATATATGCCAAATTCTTCACTGGCCATGTAGTTTAGACTCCAGCTGCGAGACACAAAGACGACAGACAGACATTTTTAAAAAACATTTTTTTGGACTCTGGGGAACTTAAACGTCTAAAACGACTAAAATCTGAAAATTTTCGAGCCATCTCAATACTTCCTCCTTATATGATAAAGTAAAAAGGGTCAACATAACTGATGAATATTGTCAATATTCCCACATAAGTATGGCTGTTTCTCGGGTTTAATTGTAGATTTGTCAGTTGAATATTGTTGCTGTAATACAAATGTAATTAAAGAATGTCAAAGTTAAACGTGTTGGTTTACATTTGTTCATGTAATATAACATGATGTTATCTGTAGAAGTTAGGAGTTTCTTAACTCATAATGTTAAACCAATGACAAATAGACTTGAAACCTTTATCCTGCATTCTAAACACCACTTATATTACTTTCCCCTCTCCCTCTCAAATATTTACAATGTTGTAACAAATGTCTTCATTCTTTTTACTTTCTCATATACATTGTATCTATACAGAATATCTGTCTGTAGTTTGTAGTCTTTGCTGGCGTGTGGAGCCTAAAAAAGATCTTCCGACAAATCATATTCTGAGGCGAATTCCAGATATGAACTGGACAAACATACTAATACTCTGAAAAAAATCTTAGATAGTTTTTAGGGTATCGTAGATACTTCTCGAAGTATAAAGTGCTGAAATTTGGAACACTAGTCCAACTTTTTTACTCAACCACAGAAAAAATATACAGAAGCCAAAATTAAATATGCAGATGCGCAATTCGCAAAAATGTGTTAAGCTCATTTTTTAAAAAAATTTTCGAGTGGGGTATCCAATGAAAGCTGCTGAACAGTAGGTTACAAATATATATATTAGCTGTTTTATATTTTTCATTCTTCATTGGATCAATAAGGTAAGATATCTCCCTCCCCAACCCACTATATTATAACGGCTGGTCCTAAAATTTTGAAATAATTCATGCTAATACCTTATGGCGATGGAAATTTCGGATAGGAATTCCCAATTTTTAAGAATTACATATTTTGTAATAGTATTTTGTGTGCGCAAATATAAGTGTCCCCGAATTTTCTTTTGTTTTCGAATAAAGTGCCAAAGGAAGAAGAAATGGGATTTGTATACATAATTCCTTGCAAAGAATGTGACAAAAAGTACATTGGCGAATCACGGCAAACATTCATAAATCGAATGAAACAGCACGAGGGAGATGTTAAGAACAAAAATAATAAGACAGCTTTGGTCTCTCACTGCCTAGAAAATAATCATATGGTAGATTTTAGTCAAGCTAAAATTATAGACAAAGAAACAAATAATTTTAAAAGAAAGCTTTTGGAGTCTGCATATATTTCGAACTGCCCACAAAACATGAACTTTAAAACAGATACAAAGGATTTAAATAAATTTTATGCGGGTATTTTTAACTTAAATAGTAAAAATAAAAAATTTCTAAACATATAAATAAATATAAATTGAATTTTTGCATACAAATTAAATTGCTTAGTTGGTATTGTAATTATTTATTTAAATGACAGTGAAGCTGTTATAACTATAAAATTATTGTAATTCTAAATTATTTATTAATAATTTAAATGAACCATAAAGATGTAATAATTATTTTAATTTATTATTATTATTTTTTTTTTTTTATAAATTTTATAAGCAATATTGCAATGAATTACTGTATTTTATACTTATTTATAGAATTTCTATTTAATCANGTGGAGTATTGAAGGAGACGGGCACTTTCACATTACACGGCGGCTGTACGGTTTTTTGCCGTCGCCGTGTAGCAGCCGTCCTCAACCGGGCTGTTACACACTACACGGTTTTCGCGGTACGGAAAAAAACCGTACGGCGTGTTGGATTTTTGTATTTCGTATGTAAGTAGTGTTTGGTATATTTCCCGCTTGCAGCGCTCTTGTTGTTGTTGATTGCTAACCTGTTGTAGTTGTTGCATTCAATATACTCCCGTTTAACTATTGTGACCACGTTGTGTACAAAATATATTCATTTATGATAAACTATAGTTAAGTGAGTTAATAGTTATTTTATTATCTTTTTATAAAAGGTTATGGGCCCAGATGCGCCGTAAGTGTCGTATATATTTAAAAGTAACTATAGTAGTATCGGAGTTGTTTGCGAAAACATGAACGCGTCGGGAGTGCAGTTACCCCAGCTCAGTGCTGGAAATTTTAATAACTGGAAGTTCAGGGTTATGTCTCTGTTAGATGAAAAGCAGGTCTTGTCGGTCCTAGAATCAAACATCGAGGACTATGAAGACGTCAAACTAAAGAAGGAACATCAAGTTAAGGATGCTAAAGCGAAGTCAATTATAGTGCAATGTGTTACGGACAAGCATTTGGACATAATTAAAAGTGCGAACACCGCGAAGGAAATGTTAACGGCGTTAGAAAACGTGTTTAATAGAAAAAGTACGTTCACCAAACTATCTCTTAGAAGAAAATTACTAACTATGAAATGCAGTAGCAATTCAAGATTGGAAGATCACCTTCAAGTCTTTGAGTCAGTAATTAGGGAACTAGAAGATCTAGGATCAAAAATAGAAGAGGAGGATAAAGTGTGTCATCTGTTACTATCTCTACCTAAGGAATACGATGCTGTGATAACAGCCATCGAAACGATGAGTGAAATACTGGACGTAGAATTGAAGTTAAAGTGCAAAAATGAGCGTGATAATAAATCTTGCAATGAAGGTGAGTCGTCTTTCAAAGCTTATATTAAATGTTATAAATGTGGTCAATGGGGCAATCATAAGGCATCCCAATGTCAATCGAATTCTACTAACAGCTCAGACAGGAAGGGTCGAGGAAATTATAACCGTGGGGCTTACCGTGGAAGAGGCAGAGGTAATTGGCATAATAGGCCTACCACAAATACCACAGCCCATTTAACAAATGAAAACCAATCCATATCATTTATAGCCCTGAATTGTAACATAAAACGGTCTCAAAGCAAAGACCATTTTATTATCGACTCAGGAGCGTCTGAACACCTGGTAAGAGCTGATATGAAACCTAAAATGAACAATATTGAAAATCTAATCAAACCAGTATTAATACACATTGCTAACGGTGAAACCATGATAGCAAAAGAAATGGGTTCGTACACTGGATTCATTAACGGAAAGAAAATATTTCTTGAGGCATTAATTGTTGATAAGATTAAACATAACTTGTTGTCCGTTAGCAAATTAAATAAAAAAGGTATCAGTGTGTGTTTCAGTAAAGACTGTGTTACTATTAAGAATAACAATTTTAATTTACAACTTCCTCCAAACAATAATCTTTTTAGTATTGAGTTACAAAATACTACAGCTATGCAAGCATCAAACTCAAGCAATATAAAACTGAAAAATGAAATAAAAAATACTGAAAACAGAAATTTGGATTTATGGCATCGGAGATTGGGTCATTTAAATAAAGGCGGTCTAAAATTATTGGGCTTACCATTTAGTAACAATAAATGTCCCCACTGTATTCTTGGTAAATCAACTAGAAAGCCTTTTCACAGTAGACAAAAAAGATCTGGTGAAATAGGAGATTTAATTTTTTCTGATATTAGTGGTCCCATAAATCCACCCACCAAAGATGGGCACAAATATTTTCAAGTGATTATTGATGATTTTTCTCACTTCTTGATGGTTAAACTCTTAAGAAATAAAAATGAAGCTAAGGAAAACCTAATTAATTATATTAATCTAATTAGAACACAATTTAAGAAGAGGGTGAAGAAATTGAGATTAGATAACGGAGGAGAATTCAAGTCGAATTCTTTTAGAATGTTTTGTGCAAGGAATTGAATACAAATAGAGTATACAGTTCCTTACACGCCTCAACAAAATGGTACCAGTGAAAGAATGAATAGAACCTTACAAGACAGAGTAAGAACAAAACTCTCAGAAACTAATCTACCAAAATATCTTTGGGGTGAAGCAATTTTGTGTTCTGCTTATGAATTAAATAGATGCCCTACTAAAGCAAATGAAGGAATTCCACCGGCACAATACTGGTATGGCAACAATGATATAAGTAAACTTAAAGTTTTCGGAAGTAAGTGTTGGAGTGTACAGTTGACAGTTAAAAATAAATTAGATGCACGAGCTAAAGCAGCTGTGCTAGTTGGATATGGTGGAGGAGGTTACCGAATATGGGATCCACAAGATGATCATGTATATATATCTAGAGATCTAAATTTTGATGAAAACCATGTAAAATATGATGAAAACCCCCAGAGTAATTTATATTTTGATTCAAAAGATGAAGAAAAGGAAGGGAAAAATTTCAACTCTAAAAATGAACCTAAAGAAATACCTGAGCCTACAGGATCATCTGCTGAAGATTATACAGACATAAATACCGAAAGTGACAGTAATGAGGGATCTTCGCCTGATCGTAATACTGAACAGGACTTACCTGATGTGACTACCAGATCTGGAAGAAAGGTTACTGCACCTAAATATTTAGATGATTATAGATGATAATCAAAGTGCTATTCTTATGGCAAAAACAGATCAAAACCTTAAACGAAGTAAACATATTGATTTAAAAGAACATTATATTAAAGATCTAGTTATTAAAGCAGAAATTAAAATTAATTATGTTCCCAGCGAAATTAATTTAGCTGATATATTCACTAAAGCCTTATCTAAAGATAAACATATGTTTTTAAGAAAAGAACTAAATGTATATTAATTTTTTTTTTTATTTTTAATTTTTATCAAATTCAAATCAAGGAAGGGTGTTGGATTTTTGTATTTCGTATGTAAGTAGTGTTTGGTATATTTCCCGCTTGCAGCGCTCTTGTTGTTGTTGATTGCTAACCTGTTGTAGTTGTTGCATTCAATATACTCCCGTTTAACTATTGTGACCACGTTGTGTACAAAATATATTCATTTATGATAAACTATAGTTAAGTGAGTTAATAGTTATTTTATTATCTTTTTATAAAACGGCGAAATGTTTTTAGTGGAGTGTAGGAGGAGACGGGCACTTTCACATTACACGGCGACGGCAAAAAGCCGTACGGCCGCCGTGTAGCAGCCGTCTACAACCACTAAACTCACGGCGACCGGATAGCCGCCGTGTTGTCTAGTTGTCTATTTGATCAAATGCACGCTTTTATATTGGACTGTTTTGATTCGTACGGCCAGTTTGTTGCCAGGTTTTATATGGCTCTATATGTTTCTCGTCAGTTTTTTAATAAATTTTTCATACATAATAATTTAATTATCAATGGCAGAGATTGACGCAAAACAATTAATTACCCTTGTTCAAAAGAGACCGGTGCTGTGGGATAAATATCTCGATGCAAACAAAGATAAAAATGCTTGGAATGAAGTTAGTTGGAATTAGTTATAGCTTTAGTAATGTAAAAAAATATATTATTTTAAATATGATTATTTCCGTGATGGGTGAAATATTTGTAAGGTTATTTTCATATGAACTAATTTGTTAATTGTACTCACCTTAATGACCCAAAAACAAACTATCTAAAAGTATCTAAGAAATAAGCCCACTTCATCTCTCTTTTGATCATTAATAGGATGCACCCACATCCGGCGTTTGCACTGTCTTCCCTTTTTGCGGCGATAATACTTCCATAATGCAATAATTTGTTTTCGGTTCATTGCACAGCACTTCACTACACTTTTAAAAACCTTCTGATTGAAAAAAAGCCGTGGACAAACCGGATAGTGTCATTCGGATTTTTGCCGTACGGTTTTTCGTTCGCCGTACGGCAAAAAATACACGGTTTTTCACCGTACAAGTGTAGTGTGAAAGCCTGCCAATTCGGATTTTTGCCGTACGGTTTTTTGCCGTACGGCGAAAACCGTGTAGTGTCAAACAGCCCTAAGGGTGGTGACACACTTGAGCATTCGCCCCGAATGAACATGCGTGCCCGTTCAGCTCGCCCAGTCCATTTCTAAGCAAATCGGGGTGAACGCATGCTCATTCGGGGCGAATGCTTAGGTGTGTCACCACCCTAATAAAGAGTACTGATGCTCCTTTCTACCTTTCTACCTTATGGTGGGATGATGAAGATTTCCTGAAAAAATGTAATTTAAATTGTCGTTATTACCGATAATAAACATAGCGACCCCCGGGGGATCGAACCAGGGTTGTAGAGACGGAAAAGAACGGTCCTCTTAGACTCCGTCGGCATATTAATCCAAAATTTAAATATTAAAATAAAAAATATAAATCACTAACTCACAAAAACTTCTGCTTGCATCAGGTTGAAATTTTACATGCCTGTTTCAATTATATTATAGGTGATGTATACAAAGTTTCATTTAAATCCTTACGTTAGGACGTAAGATATCGTAAAAACGTTGTTTTCTTTATTTTAATCGTTTAGATCCGCTTTAATAAATTTAGATCTTTATCACTTCATAGCAGTGTCGGTGTTCGTTTTACTAAAAATATGTATTTATAAAAGTTTTTTGTCTCATTAAATAGATGAAGTTAGAATTTTTTCCCGTCCTAAAATTAAAAGCTTACGTTTACGCGAGCGTTGCGCGTGAACGCTTGGGCGGATAACGTTGTCTAACGAACTCAGCCTACGCATTAATAAAATGAACATGTGTACCAAATTTCAACTAACTCCATCTTTTACTCAAGTTGTCATCATCGGTAGATTTCGTGATGCTTGGTTGCGTGACGGTTATTTTGTAACGGTGATTTCGGTCGGTTTTGGATTCACTCCCGGGCTCCAGAACGTGCCATAAGGAACTTCGCTCCAAAAAATCATGATTATACAACGGTACGCTTAATTATCTACATGACCATAAAAAGAACTTGGACGCAAGTACTTTCCTGTGATTTTTTATAGTAACAAATGTATTTTGAAGAAAAAGTTGCAAGTCTCTGGAGGTATTCAGTGTATAAAGTCAAGGGCTTTGCAAGCTTTAAATTTTTCTCTCTCGGCTGAGCTAGGACCCAAGGATTTGAAGGCTTGGTTCATAGCAGTGTAAGCATCCTGCGTGATCTCAAGGGAGAACCAACTGGGATCACACAGCCTTACTGTCTTTGCTATAAACTCCCTTCCTTTCTACCCTTACACCACATCCTTACTAAGCGTTACTTAAAGCCATCAGTAAAAGCACACGAGCATAAGGAAAAAGTTAGCCACCAACCCTTTTTAAATCATAAAAACATTACGAGACGTGATACTTTTTAGTAACTCCAGCAAATAAGAACAAATTATTATTAAGACATTTAGAAAGAAAAAATATAAATTGTTACTACGAAGTTTTGGGAAAAAATAAGTTTATATTTATTGCGATTAAAAATAAGATTGCATAGTCAATGTCTACGTATAAATAAAATGTAGTATATTACAGTTTATAATGACAATGCTTTTTTTGTGGTTATTATATGCTTAATTCACGGATCCTTCCAAAACAATTTTAATAGCTACGATGTTGCAAAAATAATTATAAGTTATAATATTAAATTAACTACAAGACGTACTTTTAGAGTTAAAATAACTTCTATACTTCACCTTAGGATATCTATATATTTTTTTTTTTAATTTATTTCAGAATTAGTTTAGCACATTAGGCTCCTCATTTCTGCACAAACGACTGACGAAAAACAAATATTATTTTTTTAAAAAAAACACGTATTTGCAATTAATGGCCTTTAAAACTTGAAAATCGATCAACGTATTATATTTTCAAAAGTAAAAAACAAGCTTAAGGTCGGGGTGTTTGTAACAGAGTTTGAAGAGTATGAGGTCATTATTTTAAAATAACGAGACATGAGATGCCAGCTTAATGAAACAATCTTTCTCTGGATAGGGTCTCAGCGTAACTGCAATTCACTTAAGAGTTGAGCAAGGCTTGTGACCTGAGCCTATCCACTTAACAACAAAGATTACTTCGTCCACAGGTATCTTCATCTAAAAAACCTGTTTTATTTTCTTGAATTTTAATTCAAATAAAATTTTAATCCAAGATAAATTAAATTTTAAATGCATTTATTAATAGATGAAACTAAAATTAAAAAAATGGTGAATTAATTAAAATTAAGAAGCTGGTGATAGTGGATTAAATTTAAAATTAGTGATGAAGCAAAATTGTAAACTAATTCTCTATTANTTTTTTTTTTTTTTTTGTTTTTTTTTTTTTTTTTTTTTTTTTTTTTTTTTTTTTTTTTTTTTTTTTTTTTTTTTTTTTTTTTTTTTTTTTTTTTTTTGTCATTATGCTTAATTCACGGATCCTTCCAAAATAATTTTAATAGCTAGGATGTTGCAAAAATAATTATAAGTTATAATATTAAATTAACTACAAGACGTAATTTTAGAGTTAAAATAACTTCTAGGCTTCGCCTTAGGATATCTATATATATTTTTTTAATTTATGTCAGTATTAGTTTGGCAGATTAGGCTCCTCATGTCTGCACAAACGACTGACGAAAAACAAATATTATTTAAAAACCACATATTTGCAATTTAATGGCCTTTAAAACTTGAAAATCGATTAACATATTATATTTGCGAAAGTAAAAAACGAGCTTAAGGTCGGGGTGTTTGTTAAAGAGTTTGAAGAGTATGAGGTCATTATTTTAAAATAACGAGACATGAGATGCCAGCTTAATGAAACAATCTTTCTCTGGATAGGGTCTCAGCGTAACTGCAATTCACTTAAGAGTTGAGCAAGGCTTGTGACCTGAGCCTATCCACTTAACAACAAAGATTACTTCATCCACAGGTATCTTCAGCTAAAAAACCTGTTTTATTTTCTTGAATTTTAATTCAAATAAAATTTTAATCCAAGATAAATTAAATTTTAAATGCATTTATTAATAGATGAAACTAAAATTAAAAAAATGGTGAATTAATTAAAATTAAGAAGCTGGTGATAGTGGATTAAATTTAAAATTAGTGATAAAGCAAAATTGTAAACTAATTCTCTATTAGTAAAACCGTTAAATAATTTTGAAATTTTATTTTTTGTGTTCTCTTTCACTCTAAAGGCCGATTTACACGTATTAAGTTGTTAAGTGATTAAATAAATTTTAAGTGACTTAATCGTTAAAAAGCGTTTACACGTATTCACACTTAATATTTAGTTAAGCTGTTTAGTTCACTAATAATCGACGTTGAACAACGAGTTTAAGTCATAAATACTGTCTTAAAAATTTGGACGAAATAAAGTATGTATTTGTAAATAATATATAATTTTTGTCGGATAAAACATTTTTAAATAATATATAGACAAACATCTGCAAATCTATAAGCGAGGTTTCTACAAACTTGTGCATTTAATTGTTGCGCATGTCCAGTAATTAGCCACGCCCACCTACTAAACAGAAAAATAGAAAAATTTCTATTCTACTTGTTTAGTTGCACGCTAAATTTTAACTTGCAACTTATTACTAAATTCATTGTTTACATGCATTAAGTCGCTAAAAATTTAGTTAACCACTTAACAACTTAATACGTGTAAATCGG
>KZ652087.1:144006-154678 GCA_001010745.2 Gerris buenoi
ATTCTTTGAGAAATTGAATTTTTGAAAAAAATGAATTGAATGCTGAATTTTTATTGGGTCATGGTAGCATACTGAACCACTTAGGTTGATGGAACGGTAAAACACTTATCTTTTGTTCCAAGCAGTTTCCTTTCACACCAGCACACACATATATTGTATACAAACTTATTGTCGAATGAATAGTTAAAAACACCTGTCTTATTTCCCAAGTCTGCTCGATAGGACCTTTCCTTCTATTCTTTAGCTATACATTATACGTACATTCTACTTCCTTTGCTTTGGTATCTCTTAAATGAAAGGAATATTATAGTAGGTGACATGCTTTCTCGATGATTAGAGGGCATCTGGTTTATCCTATAATCGTAGATTTAATATCCTGTAATTGTTTCCTTGAGGTTGTTAATACACGCGGCATATTTCCCGATACTTCCCATTTACGATACTTCTTTATACTTGGTGTTTAGACCCACACATCCATTTTACTATCCTCACACTCAAAAAAAAAATTCTTGTTTTCAATGTAACTCAACTTTAGTAAGGCCCGTCTTCATTACTACTTATTCCTTAGCTGAAATTTGTCGGAGACAGTGCCTACAAGCCTGACAAGGTGTCTGCACACCTGGCTCTCTTCTAACACCTCGCCGAGACTGCAAGAAACCATTGTTGTGTATAACCTCAACCGGCAATCACACGATACCGTGTTATCATGTACATTTTATTTATTATATATAATAATCACTGTTTATTGAGTATTATACCCTTATTTTATATCTTTATATAGTTCTGCATGCAACTAGCCTACTTAAAACAGCCTACTCTTCTCATATCAAACACCACACAGTATATCATACACCACCTACTATTACCATTAACACTTCCCTTCATTTACCTTTGTCTTATTATTATGTAGTAATAAAATCTTATTTCATATTATCTTACTATTATAAGACGTTACTATGCATGTTACTATTATTAATTATACACGATTACACCTTACATGCCTACTTACGTTTTATTAATTCTCTATTTACAGTCGAACATATCTTACATACATCTTATACACACTATCGAACAGAGTCTAAAGGCCCACATACACGGTCAAAAGGTTTACGCAAACATTTAGACCGAGTATATGGGGATGTTCGATGTTTGCGTAGACATGATGTTTGACCCGTATAGCCTAAATTTGCCCGACGTCTGGTTTGCGCAAACATCACGTTTGCGCAAGATGTGTATGGGGGCTTTTACAGCTGCTCTTATTGTCTTAATACTTGGTTATATCCTATTTATTGTTTCCTATAAATAATAGGGATTTCTTTCCCGTTCGTTGGAAATATTTTGTATTACAAAGTGTCTAGTACAAAGTGAATTAGTTTAATTTCATTATAGTGTATATAATGTTAGCATTGATTAAGAAAAATCCTTATATAGTAACTATTGTTAATAAATATGGTTTGTTACCATGGGACAGGAAGTGTTGGATATAACTTGGCAGTTGTGAAGGGTCATATGGGTTCCGTTCTGACGGGTAGTTACGTGAAGTTGTGGGCAGCCACCAGATGCTTTAGTTAAACACCATTCGCTGCATGATGTCCAGGTTGCACACGACTTGTCGTATGTACTGAAACACGTAAATTTGAGATTAGAAAATGACTGGAAGTAAATTGGGTGTCAGGTTTACAAAGCGTTAATGAATCTAAACTTAATACCCTTTGGTCGAAAGTTATCTATTAGTCAATCCTCTCCAGGTTGGCCGTAAATCTTCCCTTTATATTTAATTCACATAATTTAGGTTAAACTTTTTAAGGTATAAGTAAAGAAAAAGGACACTTGGTTTAAAAGTATTTATTGTAGCTCTAGTATTCTTCGTTATGTAATTTATAAGAATCATAGTCTTCTAATTGTAACCTTTATCAGATTAGTGATTTATTACTTACTTATTGATTGTCTGGCACATGACGGGGTATTCCTCTAATCCGTAAAGAAAGGTTTTCACAGAAGGGACGTAGACAGCTACTGTCAGGTATATGAGAGCTACAGTCGACAGGACAAAAGTCATCTGGCAAAGACAGATACCACCACAAATACGTCTATCTTGTTCAGGCACAAGAGGCTCTTCGGATTCCTTACGCCTTTTTCCCATATCACCTCCAAAGAATGTTTCTTCTGCCTTGAGACCTGTCAACAATGATATTGATTAGTCTCATGATTACTCTTTTGAAAGCAAACTAAACTTAACTTATAGATGATAAAAGTTGGTTTTTGAATAATTACAGATTGGGATGATGTTATAATTAATTTCTTTGCTATAACATTTTACCTTGACTTTCATAATCGATATTAGTGCTTCAAGAAATGTCCTCACGTATAATAATCAATATGTGACTGTTGTTACAGATGCTGTAGCTACTTGTTCTTTTTTATCCAAGTTTTTCTTGGAATTTCGATAGCCTGGTTCACAATTTTCTTTTTTCCATTACTGAATCGATTGGTTCAGATGAAATGGAGAGAAGCAGGCTTTGAAAAATATACCCTAAATCAACTTGAAGGGGGGAGCTAGCAGGCTGATTCTGAATTATCAATGAACTTTTGATTCGTGCTTTCAGTACAAGATAGAAAGGGTATCTTATCAATATCTAGGGGCTCAATGTCTTTTCCTTCCATATTTTCAGAATGCTAAGATGGCTCAAAAAATCGTTGTAACAAAAACTATTGTTTTTAAATATTTTAATCCGATGACACTGATGTGAATGATCCAAATCAGTAAGGAGGAGAAAAAGAAGTATTAGTTGCACTAGATTGCTTAAAGTCATTTCCGGAAAAGAGATTCGACCCCTAGTCAAACTACCTAACTTAGTGCAGTGTAAGGTGAATAACACGTGTTCCACGTGTCTAAATCAAAGCCTAGATTCTTGTGGTAACCTTTTTATTAGCACCTCTACATGTCACCCGTCCGACCTCACCCATTACTCCTTAACGTCCAAACAGAAAACAGACATTTTCTTTTCATAAATAAACCTTGACCAATCTTGAATTATAATNAATTAGAAGTAAAGTTGTACCATTACAAGAATAAACTTTCTTAAAGGTGACCATACTTAACTTAAATGAAGCTATGAAAGGAAATTCGCCCTTTTTTAAGTTCAACTTCAATATTTTATTTAAGATTAGAAAAGTTTTTATGTTTAAGTTTTAATTAATTTTTTTTAAAACAGTTTTTTCTTTTGCCTTGAAAACTTTTTGTTTTATAAATTTATCCTCTTTTATGTTTTAAATAGACCTAGTCAGAAATTCTCCTTGTAGATATTTTGTCTCCTTTTTATGGTCACATTGGTTAAGATGTCTCAACTTCTCTTTGTTTCCAAGTCTAAGTTATTAGCAAGGAACTTCCTAATATGTTGTTACGTTTGCTGCTTCCTGCACATAATAATAATAATAATAATAATAATAATATTGCAAATAGAAAAATTAATTTTCTCGATCCTATCAGCAGCAAATTCCCCTTACTAAGATAAAACAGTCTCTCAATTTGTGTGGCTCATATCTTATACGTATCCCGTATCCTATTATTGGGTCATATGAGATTAAGGATCTGCTACGATTCCCAATGGGGTCATACTACTTTTTAAGCAATATAAAATGAGTGAAGATGGTTGAAATAAATATATGACCTACCAACTAATATGTAGGCTACTTTCAACGAACCATTCAAATCTCTTCATAATTGGATGAGTCATTTTAAAGATACATGTATAGTTGTTAATTAAAGTAAGTCTGTGCCTACGTAAAAGGAAGAAATAGAGGCAGAAGGTTGAAATTATTATTGGACCAACAATGGGTTAATTTGAATAATTTTCAATAAAGTCAGACTTTTATTTTTTTAAGATATGATAGTTTGTAAAAACGTTAAGCTGTAGAGAGACACGAGACCAAAAATGTTCCCTGATGTCTGAAACAGATTTCTGTCCAGGAATTATTAAAATCGAAGACATAAACATATTTCATCCTTCAGAACGATCGTTATGTACCTTCTTTTGTATACCAAGATTTGCAAAATGAATAAACAACTTTTTCTCAACAACGGTTAAAAGAACTTACTTCTTATCTGTTTTTTTTGTTGTTGTTGTTTTTTTCCCCCATTACCATATATTTTGTCCCGATCACCAGTAGTGGATATTACATCACGGGGATCCTGCCACTTTAATCATCTACTCGATGTGTAAATGTAAGCTTTGCCACTGTGATTTATTTATTGTTATCGCTAATGCCAGAGCTACTGGGAACTGTCTGTGTGAAAAAAATATTATTTATCAATGCTGTCAACAATAACGGTGGTTTAATCTTGATTAGTTTTATTCTAAAGATTTCAATAAACCCAGAAATTATAATTGTTAAAGGTATACAAGCAGGAGCTTTTATTACAACATGGTTATTATTTAAGGCTCGGCAATAATGGAAAATAAAACCTCGATATATGCATGAATATGCCCAATATATGCATTTATACATATGCACGAAAAATTCTAAAATTGAGCCACTAAAATGCGCTCAAAACAGTTAAACTATTAAATAATAAGTGCTGGGAAAAGAAGAAAAAAATAGTGACATGAATTATCCGCCATCTTGGATTTTCAGTTAATCAGATCAAATTGCTAATATTATTTTTTCTATGGCCCACCAGACCGCACATTTTGCATATTTTTCTATATTTTTAGTAACAGCGGAATTACGAATTTAGGGGGGCACGCAAAATTTCGATGTTTTTTTTACAAAATGGCACCGAAAACTTGACACTAACCCTAACTAGTATATATATTTGTAATCTACTCTTTAATACCTTTCATTTGATACCCTACTTAAAATTTAAAAAAAAATTTCCGCGACGTGAATTATCCGCCATTTTGAATTTGAACAGCTGATAATTTTGAGTTCGCTATTTTTTCCTGTGTGCGCGTCAAAACGATTTTTTATACTGGAAAGTTTCATGATTTTATCTCTTTTGGTTCAAAAGTTATTGGAACCGTACAGAGTGACAGACAGACAGACACAGGAACGAAACTATAAGGGTTTCTTTTTTATATGGTTTTACCAACGAAACTCTAAAAAACGGGAAAATATGACTTTTGTCATGAAATGCCAAATATATGCATTTATTCCCAAAACTGCGAATATATGCACGATAAATTTCAATTTAGACTGACATAATTGCTTGAATATGGCATATTTGGCCTTCTTTCACCTTGGGCATATCGCAAAAAATATATGCAAATATGCAACATGCCGAGCCCTAGATATATAAAATAACTATTTATTTTTATTCAATAATTAAAAGCGATCTTAAAATACTAATTGTGATTTTGCAGAAGCCACAGGTTAGGCTACCTAAAAATATCTTTCGCTCCCTTTTAACTCTCATTACATTTATTTTCTAAATGTAAAATAAGGGATTTTAAGTTTATTGCTCAGATGTAGCCCTAACTCAGCAGAATTACAGTCCATATTTATATTTACTGACTAAGCGCGGTATCTTGGTTATATTAGCTGTGTACACACTACGTACTTAATATTCCACTTGCTGCGCACCTGTGGGATTTTACGACCGAATTTATAGTCATTATTTAACGGGATGATTTAGAGCTAGGGAAGTTTGAGATAATTCCTGATGATTTGGTGTTTATGTACAATTAATCTACTAAAATATTAGAATCATTGTTTATTAGCAGGAAAATATATGATCCCGAAGGATTTGAAATGCTTAATTATAGTTTGCAAATTTTTATGCTTGTCATATAGTATGTAGACAGTCAACAGCTCTATAGACAAATGATTAATTCGTATAACTCGATTAGCTATTGTTTAGAAATGTGTTTATTGTCAAATTAAATTTACCTAATAATTGGTCCCTGTATTGAGAATTCTAATCACATATCTTGGCAAATAATAATGCATGTTTTTTTCTTATAATTTGCTTTTACTTTTATTACACAGTTTCATTTTTACTTATGTCAAAATTTTCTTTCTTTTTATTAAGTAATAAGAGTTCCGCTTAATCTTCTATCTATCTATATGTTATAACCTTTAAAATTTATTTTAAACTTATTTTTATAATTTATTGGATAATTATTTTGTTATCTTACGTTGGGTAATGAAATAACTATCCAAGTCTAGTTTAGGTGTTAATTTATTTAATGTAATAGAATTATCGTTTACTATTGAGGGTTCAACGAACATTCGAAGATAAGGAGCCCGGCTTTGTTTACATCCGAGCAGCGAGCCCGAGCTACCTTCCTTGCGAGTCAGTCGAGACCCAGCAGTCTACGGGACGATTCTCGACATCCCGACTCTTTTTTTTAGAGTTTTACGCGTAAGCGGATTACGTGACGTTCAATTTTTTTTTCTCTCTAATCTCTTGACTTCAGTGTCTATCGGAGTCTAGAGTGACCGCATTCTGAGCGGATTTTATTTGTCTGTCGTACAAAAGTGGCCATCAGCCGAAGGTATTTTGTTCTTTTCTTGGACAGTGTTGCGAGTGTGGAACGGGAAAGAACAAATTACTCTCTGTGGAGGATTACTGGCCATGGTGACTCACTTTGGAGAGCACCTCTAAAAGATCAGCTGTCATGCAACTTTAGCCAGCGACCTTGGAACTCAGCTGACCAGGAACTGAACCCTCAACAGATAGTAAAGTTTCCTTGTTTTAATTTTTTTCCCCCTTCAGGAATAATACCTATTTTATTTTTGATTTATATCCTCCCTTCATGCTTTAACTTATTTGTAGTTTTTTTTATTTTTAGACACTCCATACGGCCTTGAGGGCGATTTAAAGCATAATAATTTATTTTAATTGTAAGTTCATTATTATTTTTTTAAAGCCAAAAATTGTTTTATTTATAATTTTTTTCCTCCTTTATGAGAGCTAGAAGGGCCCACGTAGAATTAACTTATTCAGGTATTTTATTTTTTTTTATTTTATTTTATTTAAAGTTAATCAGTATAGAGTATTATATTTTTTTTGTAGTAACCACTGTTATTATAAATTTAATAGAAAAGGGCGGAGTGAAAAGTATTGTAATCTGGAACAAGTTCTTTTGCAATTTTTTTTTTTTTAGTCGTGTGGAGTTTACTTTTGGACGCAAAAGTAAACTCACATACTTAAGGCATATTGTGTATATATTTTTTTTTATATATATAGGAGAGATCTATTAGTTTTGTGAGTTGACTATAATTTATAAAATTGTTGTAGGTTTTTTTTTATATTACACTTAATGTAATCTAATTTTTGTTTTATTCTTCTACTTATTTTTACTGCATTTCCCTCCACCCTTACTTTATTTTTTTTCCCGAGGAATTTCTTCGTTTATCCTCCCTCCTTACATTTTACACCAGAAACGAAGTGGCGCTTTTATCCCCTTTATTATTTTCGATCATTACTCCTACTTTTTTTTATTATTATTATTCCTATTAATATTTATTATGTCATATTTCCTCAGTTCCTTTTCTTTGTCCTTTTCAAGTTTAATATTAATTTTTCCCCTTTAATTTATTCCTCCCTTTCCAGTTTTTTTTTGTTTTATTATATTACACCTACACCCGACCGACTGAGCTGAGGCATACGTTACAATGTACAAATGAATGTTTGTCTTTCTGTCTCTTATGCCTGCCTATACCGTTCATCCGATTGCGATTAAACTTGGGGGGAATGGTTGACAACATGCCTGGGAAGGTTTCTAAGTTAGTAAAACTATGTTCCAATTTTGGTAAACAGAGGTACAGGGTACAAATGTCGAAGTAATGAAAACTATTAATGTTGCATATCGCTTAAAAGCTCTTTAAGACTACAGTAATGGTTGGACGCATAAACTATGTTTCGATTTTGGTACACAGAAGTACAGGGTACAAATGTCAAAGTAATGAAAACTTTAATGATGCATATAGTTTAAAAGCTCTTTAAGACTACAGAAATAGTTGGACGCATCACCGGGAAGGTTTCTGAGTTAGTTAAACTATGTTTCGATTTAAGTACACAGGGGTACGTGGTACAAATGTCAAAAATATTGTTGTATTGCACACCCTGACTAAACCTCTTTTTAGATCAAAATAATGATTATTTTTATGAATATGGCTTTAGCGCTGTGCTCCAACAGAAGATACCAAAATGTTTTTAAGAGCAGTTTTAACGTTTTTTTTTTTTTTTTTTTTTTTTTTTTTTTTTTTTTTTTTTTTTTTTTTTTTTTTNTTAATTTTTTTGCTTTGTAATGTGTTATTGTTAATTTTGTTATTAGTATTTAACGGTTGCTTATTCTAGTGCATATAGGATTTTAATATTTATCTAACCCTAACCGCTACTAAACCAAAACACTCTAGTCACAACTACCTAAGAATTTTACATAAATTATTTTTAATTAAGTGGGACTAATTACCTGCCCTTATTAGTTCATATTTTGTTGTTTTTTTAACTCCACTCTCAAATTATTAAACACATTTTAACTTATCTTAATGTAATTATTGTACTACTACTAAACCATTTAAACACAATCTACCTTGCCATAACTAATCTGAATTTGCCACATGATAAAACAGAGTATAATGAATTGTTGTATTGATAGCAGAAGGAAGTGATAAATAATAAAAAATTAAGTGATTTGTGGAAGGGAAAAATAATTATTTTAGAATTGTTTTATTAATTAGTGAATACTTCATAAGTGAAAGGATGACTACCTGAACTCAGCAAGTACATACTATTCATTATCTCAAAATTAATATTTTCAATAACATACATAACATGTGACCAATACCAATCAATTATTATAATTTTAGGAAGAAATGACGAGAATCGAATAGATTCAAATGAAATTTACAAGAACATAATACAAATAATGTAGGAAACTTCTAGTCAATCAGGTTAGTAAATACAAAACTTTTTACATGTTAAATTAGTAGTATTAATTATCTTTAAAATTTTGTTAATGTTTCATTCAGAGAATACTTACAGTTTGTAAAATCTAACATCTAAATAAATTTTGATTCCAGCTTGAGAATGACCCAAAGAGGGGTCGAAATATCGCAAAAGTGAGTTTTATTTCCTTAATGGCCCCAACCACTGCAGCATATTTATTTATAGTTTTATGCACAATGCTTTCTCTCTCACATGTGGGCCAACTTTTGTTTTTATTAACACTTACATATTATTTAAAGTACTGATTTGGATTTGACATTAAAAATAAATTGGGAAGTTTATCGGAAGTAGCCCACAGGTGTTCCCATATTTGTTTCAACCTTCTGTACACAAAAATATTTAATAATAATAAATAATCCTGCTGGAAATTGATACAGGTCCAAACAACAGTACTTTCAATTCTCAGTGTGATCACTTAATTGATATGATGGTTTTAACTCTCACATCCTAAGTTTTTAAAAAAAAAAATCTAAATAATTACAATTTATTTTATATTCGTGCATTCGTCTCATTGACAGACATGTTTTAATCCTAAATCATTGTTGTGTTAATTACTTACCTTTTATATAGGTATGCTCTCGTCTTATGTCCTGTATGATATCGATATCTATTATTATCTTTCATAATAGTTGACAAATTAATAAACTACACCATGAACTACCATGAATTAAATTAACTACTATATACACATTCATAAATATTGTCGGTTTATGGTCACATAATTTTCATTTTTATAAAACTTAAAATATTTACAACAGTGTTAGGCTTATGAACTACTTATTATTAAATTATTTTATTGTATATGAATGGAATTTTTTCCATATCGGCATCATAATCAGTAACTACCTGCAATTGTGTTATTCTTATGATTACTTACACTCTGTCCGGCTAATTATAATTTTTATTTTGTTTTTGTGTGTTAAAATCGAGTTTATATACCTGTAAGTGTGTGTGTGCTGGCGAGCCAGTGCTAGCATGAGCGTAATATCTGCACAGTTTTGAAGAACACCAGGTCAGTTTGAATCATCCTTTAATTTCTAAGAATCCTGTAACAAAATAAATATATGTTATGTATACCTATTTATTTTCTACAAAACATTCACATCTAGCTTAATTTTATAGACTTCATTAGAAATAAGATTTTATTGAGTAAATTTTTATTAGACGATTCTAGATGCATTTATAATAACATTTGGGTATTGTTTTAATAGATCAACAAAACAAAAATGAACGTACGTTCCTAAAACCTGGCTACCTATTTATTGCTTTAGGTTTTTGCTCTTATTTATATAATACTTCAATATAATGTCAAATAATATATATTTTTTTTTTTAAATAGTAAAATATTATATTATTTATTTACTGCATTGCAGGACTTATTGTAGTGTGACCTTATTTACTTTTTTAAATAGTTGGACGCATCACCGGGAAGGTTTCTGAGTTAGTTAAACTATGTTTCGATTTTGGTACACAGAAGTACAGGGTACAAATGTCAGCTTTAACTTATTTGTAGTTTTTTTTATTTTTAGACACTCCATACGGCCTTGAGGGCGATTTAAAGCATAATAATTTATTTTAATTGTAAGTTCATTATTATTTTTTTAAAGCCAAAAATTGTTTTATTTATAATTTTTTTCCTCCTTTATGAGAGCTAGAAGGGCCCACGTAGAATTAACTTATTCAGGTATTTTATTTTTTTTTATTTTATTTTTTTTT
>KZ652087.1:175337-191272 GCA_001010745.2 Gerris buenoi
TTTAACTGTAACAAAATGTACTTGACGTTGTGATGCTTGTTCGTTCGATTCAATTATTTATTTAAAGCGAACTTTATTATTCGGAGAGAAACATGCTTTGTATTCCAGTAAAAAAACTCTTGTATGCGGCAATAACTTTAGAAAAGGTTTAACTATTCGGCTGTAACGTATGGGAATCACCTTTGCTTTTTTATCAATACTCATTTTGTTTGGCAAAATCACTCACTCTCATACGGGAGATCGAAGTGATACATTTAATATTATTTTTAATAGTTATTTATTATTTGTGAGTTACATATCTACCCGAAACTAAACTTTCTAATATAAATTATTGATTAGTCCTGTGTTTTCCTTTTATTACTTTTTACAGTGTTTTTTCTAATTTAATTGATTCATTAATGTATTTATTTTTTTCAAATTGACTTTAAAAAAATTCTACACTGCGGGGAATAGATACATATTTTTTAAAACCTCTTTTTTCGACTTAAGAGACCTAACATATTCCTACATACTACCTCAATATGCTAACTGATGATGATGAAATTGTATATTCCTAAAAATATTAAAATCTATTTATATTACATCTCTAAGAATCTTTAATTGACAATCTACTAATATTTAGTAAATCATAAAACCAATAAAATCTTTTTTCTATTCCGAATTAGCCTGCTCCACCCGCATAATCAGTCTTTATTCAGGTTGGTGCTGTGTGACAAAATGGAGCATAAAAATACTTTAAACACATCTGTCCAAATAAAGAATCACAATTCTTGTATAAAACAATTTATTGGATGGTGTGATGTCCTCTGTATTTGGTATATCCTCTGGATCTGCTACTATGTGGTGATAAGCTCTTACCAGATCGACCATAGAAAAAATTGCTTTCCCTGTTAGTAGACTTTTTAAATCTTAACAGGTGGTTGTTTATCTTTCGTTTATAATTTTCAGAGGATTTTTGCTAAATCAGATTTATCAGTATTTCGGAAACTAGTTGTTTCCCCGGAAAACGACTTATGTGCAAAATTCTTATCTTGTAAGGTCAGAACCAGTTGCTGTGAAATTACCTTTTTCACGTTACTGCGGTTTTTGGTAGGTAGCTTTTTTGCAGTACTACTTTTTTGGACTAAGAAGACGTTAAGGTCGGGCGCTCATTGAGACGCAGGGCAGCACAGTTTTTTTTCAACCTCAGTAGTATATGAGCCGCAAGAAATGAACACCTGATTCATTAGTGCCGAGTTGGCCTCGTGTGACGAAGTACCGCTCTGCCCTATTCTTCGTTTCAATTCATGCGGTTTCCAATATGTCTGTGCTCTAAATAAACGTGTGAATTCATCAAACCATAACATTCGAATTTTTTCGCAATCAAAATCCTATCCCTCTATACGTATTACGTACATGAGATAGTACAAAGGAGGGATTTAGTAATAGTTATTTATGTAACTAGGCAGCAAAATGGAATTTTACTGACGAGTGATTAGGTTAGCCTCCGAGCCGAAGGCGAGGACAGGCTATTATAATTAACTGCCGAGGCGAAGCCGAGGCAGGTAATTTCTCTAATTGACTGCCGAGGCGAAGCCGAGGTAGGCAATGAATAAACGAGGCAGAAATGTTTCCTTTGCTGCCTTGTTGCATACAATATTTTATCTACTTGCGGAAGAAAAATCAAACTGCTAAAATGTTATCTTTATTTATATAACATAGTTAATAACTAGGTGTCATATTAATAAAGATAATAACATATTATGTATTAACTAAAATTAATGTTCAAATAAGAAACATGGGAATACCTAATAACAGTAAGTGAAAATCAAACTAAATCTATAACAACAAAATTCAAAACAAACGTTTATAACACTCATAACTTCTGAATGAATAATGCACGCAATATAAAATATTATTTATATTTTTACTAGCAAATTACTTAAAGTATTAAAGATATTTTCTATTGCTTAAAAGAAAAGAAGTAACTAGGATAAATCAAGAAAAGTAGCAAGCCTAATCTAGAATGACTTCAATAATAATTATGGATGTTCAATGTTTACATACGCTGCAGTATAGCCAGTGACTCCACTATCTTTTTAATTAAAGATCTACTAATCATTAAAGTTATTTAACAGAATTAACAAATATAAATAAATTATTTTATTATTAAAAACGTTTATTTATTAAATATTATTTATTAAACTATAATATTTAATGTTATAAGATAAGAGATAACAGTATAAACTGTCATTGCCAACATTATAAAAGTAAAAATTTTACTGCCTAGGCGGAAAAATAAATTTTACTGCCTAGGCTGTAAAATTTTTCCTGACTTTTACCGCCTAGGCAGTAAAATCACATTTCTATGCCTGAAATCAGTTCAATAATGCCTCATTTTGCTGCCGCAAGTAGATAAAATATTAAATTGGAGGTGAAGATAAGAATATAGATTCAGAATGGAAGGCTTGATACATCATGTTGAACGCCTGTTATTTAGTTTTATTTTTTTTTTTACATTTTTATTATACGTATTCGAGCTTACATTACTTAAATTATTTCAATGGACTTTTTCTAAAATATAAATGAGGAATAACATCCATTTTTATCTTCAAAACATCTTATATTTTAACTATAACAAAATGTACTTGACGTTGTGATGCTTGTTCGTTCGATTCAATTATTTATTTAAAGCGAACTTTATTATTCGGAGAGAAACATGCTTTGTATTCCAGGAAAAAAACCCTTGTATGCGGCAATAACTTTAGAAAAGGTTTAACTATTCGGCTGTAACGTATGGGAATCACCTTTGCTTTTTTATCAATACTCATTTTGTTTGGCAAAATCACTCACTCTCATACGGGAGATCGAAGTGATACATTTAATATTATTTTTAATAGTTATTTATTATTTGTGAGTTACCTATCTACCCGAAACTAAACTTTCTAATATAAATTATTGATTAGTCCTGTGTTTTCCTTTTATTACTTTTTACAGTGTTTTTTCTAATTTAATTGATTCATTAATGTATTTATTTTTTTCAAATTGACTTTAAAAAAATTCTACACTGCGGGGAATAGATACATATTTTCTAAAACCTCTTTTTTCGACTTAAGAGACCTAACATATTCCAACATACTACCTCAATATGTTAACTGATGATGATGAAATTGTATATTCCTAAAAATATTAAAATCTATTTATATTACATCTCTAAGAATCTTTAATTGACAATCTACTAATATTTAGTAAATCATAAAACCAATAAAATCTTTTTTCTATTCCGAATTAGCCTGCTCCACCCGCATAATCAGTCTTTATTCAGGTTGGTGCTGTGTGACAAAATGGAGCATAAAAATACTTTAAACACATCTGTCCAAATAAAGAATCACAATTCTTGTATAAAACAATTTATTGGATGGTGTGATGTCCTCTGTATTTGGTATATCCTCTGGATCTGCTACTATGTGGTGATAAGCTCTTACCAGATCGACCATAGAAAAAATTGCTTTCCCTGTTAGTAGACTTTTTAAATCTTAAATGTGAGGGATTGTGTCTGGTAGGATGGCTGCGTTTAGAGCGTGGTAGTCCTCACGGACGGTCTGCAACTAACACCTTTTTCAGGGACAATATGTAGAAGGCTTGCCCAACAACTCTGGAAGAACGACAAATGCCCATGTTAATTATGGTCTGAAATTCCAATTTAGCTACTGCCAACTTGTCGGCAGACATGCTGTACATTACTATATTTCGCTTTGTAAACAGGATCATCTTGATGTAATTTAGGAAATTCTTTTACATTGTTTCCGTACTTTAGGTCTGGTGAGAGGATATGTACGGATTCAAATTAGGCAGAAGCTTTTGAAACAAACAGCCGAAATCGATGTGGTGTCATCCAAAAGTTTTCTATTTTTGGGTCTATAAATAGAGTACATAAAATCTGCACCAATGAACATCAGGCCAGTCTAACCAATCTGGATCTCGGAATAGTCCAGTCAAAATCAATTTTGACCTCAGCAAAATTGCAACACAAATGATTCTTTTTGCATTATACTCAAAAAAGTGTGTATTTAACAAACTTCAAAATCCCCATTAATCCCGGCCCGGGAAATCAGTCAAAATCCAAGATGGCGCAGAATTTTACCATTTTTGTCTATTTTGTTGCTTTTATTGCCGTAAAATAAATTGTTTGCACTCAAAATGGGTACTTACTGAAGCATGAAATTTCAATTATCTCAAAATCCCCATTAATCCGGACCCGAGAAATCAGTCAAAATCCAAGATGGCGGCTGAATTTGCTGAATTTGGCCCTTTTTCTCTATTTTGCAGCATGTATAGTCTTGAAAATGATAGTTTCCTCTTAAAATGGGTAATTATTTTGTACTGGAGCATGCCCTTTACATAATCTCAAAATCCCCAATAATCCCGGCCCAGGAAATCAGTCAAAATCCAAGATGGCGGCTGAATTTTGCTCTTTTAGCGAATTTCCATTGGAAAAAATTCGCTAATGGAGCCACCCTCATGGCGGGAGTTGGACCCGGGAATGTGGCCAAAATACTTTTCAAATGCCCCTGATCACGAAAAAATAGGTCTTATAAAACTTTATCTATATATTTATCTATTGAATATATATATTTATATATATATTTATATATTTATATATTTATATATTTATATATTTATATATTTATATATTTATATATTTATATATTTGTGTTCGAACTTCATGTTAGTTTAAAAGGCAATTCATCAACTGGTATAGGCATCTTTAAGGATGAGGTGACTAAATCTATTCCAGTGTTTTATCAATTTTCTAGGTTCCTCGACAAATTGTGATTGATATGGTCCATAACTTGTTATACCACCATAAATGGTACTATAAACTCTTATAATCCTAGGTAGACAATAGAGGGAGAATGAAATAAAAAACTGCAAAAAAACAATTGAAGCAATAATGTGAGTTCGAAGGATTTGTCAAGACATCGAGAGTAACAGATTGATGATGATTGATGATAGACCATCGGCATGATCCGCACATATTTCTTCTACTTTTGGCAAAATTTCTTGTGTACATGTAGTTTTTTAGGACATTTCAGTGAAGGCAAACTACAATTTACTCAAATATGTTTGCTTGTTTTTTCATACACCTCTAAGTAATTTTGGCACTCTTGTTTAATTTATTGTAATGTTTACAAAATAATCTGTATAGTGTTTTAAAAAAACTTGTAATTTTTTTTTTTTTTTCTCCATTCCTCTAATGTTCTTAAGGACCCTATCCACAACTTGACCATTAAAGGACTTGACGAAATAACTGATAACTGGCCAATATTTTTAAACATTAAAAGCGGAAAGAATTTAATTTGAGTCTTATAGCAATTAAAATTTTACTGATATGAGAGTTTCCTGTTGGGTAATTTTTATATTAGGAGCCNGGATTAATGGGGATTTTGAAATAATTTAAATTTCATGCTTCAGTACATTATAAGTACCCATTTTGAGTGCAAACAATTTATTTTACGGCAATAAAAGCAACAAAATAGACAAAAATGGTAAAATTCAGCCGCCATCTTGGATTTTGACTGATTTCCCGGGCCGGGATTAATTCTTTTTTGAGTATAATGCAAAAAGAATCATTTGTGTTGCAATTTTGCCGAGGTTAAGGGTATTTTTGCTCTATTTTGACTGGACTAGAACATCAAATAAAACAAATGGCCTATCTCCTCTCCGTAGCCCTAGATCTAGTCTCAGCATTCGCTCAACATTTGTTTTTATTGTTGAGCCAAGTACACGCTTTGATTCGTTGTGTCTTTCTCTATGAGTTGGATGTATAACACTAATATCTGCGCCTGAGTCAATTAAAAAACGCTTACCACTTCTGGGATCTTCTATGAATAATCAGGTTGAATTGAATGGGCTACCAGAACTTTCATCATCCAGCGTCATTAATTTCCCGGATTCATATTGTTATAGTTGTATGGCTTCATGCACAATGTCCAATGATAGTAGCAGGTGGAATTTTTATGTCTACTCTTTGATCTTGACCTGCGTCGTGGTCGAAATGTTGAAGTATTTCTTCCCTGACGATAAGCTTTAAGCTCTTCAATTGCCTGAGTAATATCTTCCATCTGTTTTTCAACTTTAGAGAAGGAAAAATGTGGTCGCTAGGTTTTGAACCATACTGTTTTGAAGTTTTTCCTTTGAATCGATTATATTCACAGCTGAAGAGTACATGTCCCCAATCTTGTCTGCCATAAGAAGTGAAGTAAACCCTGTTATAGCAAGGTGAATGTGATGCTCGCTCTCTACCTCCATCCGTACAAACTGTATCAGCTTGTCAATTTACTAACTGTGTCCCCTGGTGTTATAGGGGGACTCTCATCTTGGTTAACTAACTGTTGTGCCTGCGTAAGCGCCACGGCTCTCTACCAAGCCCTAAGCGTGCATTCTGGCAAGATTGACTCAACAAGTGAAAAAAGTATGGCTGCGTATTTCTCCTTTGTAACTCCTTGAGACTCTAACGCCCTTAACTGGGTCTCTAGCTTATCATAGAGTTGAGACAGCCCTAAATGTTTTTGCGCATTACCTAAAACTAACTGGAGAAGCTCTCTTACATAAAATTCTATTAGTAGCTCCTTCTCCCCAAACCTGGCATTCAGGCTTTCCAAAGCTCACCTATAGTTTTCCCCTGTTGGCGGGCATCTCACTACCACTTCCCTTACCCTAGTCCCTTTCTTAAGAGATAATAACAAGTAGTAGAATTTTTCCTCGTCTTTTAACTCTGGTTCATTATGAATCCCCTTGAAACCACTCCAAAACTCTAACCAATTCCTAATCTCTAGGCTAAACTTCTTAAGTTCAATCCGGGGAAGCCTTACTTTACGAGAGCCAGATGTAGGAGCCCCATTTCCTACTTCTGCTTTGTTCTGCAAACTACTCAAATCTGCGACAGTACTCTGCCTGGCACACGTTAAGGCGTCTATTTTATGCTTACATTGAAAATACCTAACCTCATAGTCATAATTTATTTCCTTCGTAATGTCTTCTTCACTCATATCTTCAGCCAGCATCATATCTATAACCTTCTTTTGGATGGTATCTAGTTCCGAAAATCTTCGGGTCAAGAGTTCCACCTTTGTTGAGAGCTGCACCTTTGATGTAGTTGTTCCGTGTAATTCCGCAAGAAGTGTCTTCTCCGCCTTTGTAAAGCACCATCGAGCTATAGTCCTCGCCTTTTTTAAGACATCCATTCTTCAAAGACTTTCAAAAATTTCTTTCAAAACTTTAATTTTTTTTCAAAACTTACTTGAACTTCTTTTTCTAAGATCTTTGACCTGTAAGTACTTTAACAGTGACCAGTTCTCGTAACGGTCGCCATAAAATGTTACCTACATCAAATTAAAAGTAGCAATAATTCTTCTGTTCAAGACATCATCAAAAGGAAGATGATTTTGTATGTTTTGACAGATGAGCCATAACCCTCAGTATTTACGAAACAGCCGCTAGGTAAGCGCTAGTGTCGCCCACGCACTGAGCCTATACGTATCTTCTTGTTTTTTATTTCCATATTTCAACAATATCAAATAGCTTCATTATTTTGTTACTCATATCATAGATTAGACGTTAATATGGTAGATGAATCTTCGGTTTGGATCATATCGATTAAGAAAANTTCATAAGGTCAGTATCAGTCTTTATTTTAAATGATAAAAATAATCAGTTATATTGATGTCTTAAATAATAACAATTATGATTGATGTTAGTAATACTTACTAAAATTTTTGTACAATGAAAGCCATTGTCTATCTCTATAAGAGAGCGTGAATTATTCTTTACAAAAAATTAGCCAAGTGAAAAATTAAACATGTTTTTATGTTTTGAAGAAATGTTTTAATTATTTCGTTTTATTTGATTATTACTTTTTTCCTTCTGTGCCCCCAATGTTTACAATTTATTATAGAATGTATAAATGTATTTGCCATTACTGTTAATTTTTAAACGTTTAGTAATATGAAATTTTGCCTGCTTTTTATGACTATTGCTAATTCTTTCCTTTCTTGTTTTTTGCATATTTTATCATTATTATTTCTTAATATTATTCTGTGCAAAGATTTCATAAAACTAATTTATCAACTACCCTGCAGGAACTACGTTAACTATTATATGTAAACAATTAATTATTCAAGTTTAATTGGTTGGCATAATAAACCAAAAAAGTTTGTACTCTGATATAACAGCGTTTATTTAAAAAAAATGTACTCTCTTGTTAGGTAAAGGAAATTGTTCTCCCTCTCCCCTTCTTGAACTGGTGTTAATTATGATGTACGACATGATGGTTTCAGAGCTTGTGGAATGAAATAAATCTTGTTTAAGGCAGGCAAATGGCCGTGCATCTGGATGAAGGCCGCGGTAGTATCCGACGTAACTTGGTATAATGAGGTCGCCATAGTAACCCGAGGATGTCGATATACTAGCTCGAGACAAAGTAAGAAATATCTCCTCTCCTTGGTTGGCAGCGGTGCAGCAGGTGGCTGGGTACCAACAGGTGCTACTCTAGACCTGGTGGCTTAGTTCGACCCCTCGCCTCGTTCTCCTGCATCCGGCTGTCCGGGAAATCCCTCTTCTAATGAACATGTTGAATCCTTTATAACTGGGTGTTCTAAAATTGCCAAGATAAATTTTGATGCTATGTTGGTGCTCTTTTTTCCATATTAGTTAATTCCTGGTTTGTGAGAAATGTTAGGTCATTATTTAAACCTTATCTACCATAAATTTATTTTCTGATATCTTATTCTTGATAATAATAACCTCATCAGGTGACGTATAAAAGTGCTTGAGAGCCACCTGGAGTGTTGTCATAGACATAAAATGTTACCACAATATTTACCACGATTAGTTAAACTTTACTTAAATAATCAAATTAATTTGCAATTCATAAATATGAAACTTTTCCAACAGTAGGTAAATGCGGTTCAATTAATCAATTGTTGTGTGAGACGTTATTATGCTGATTAAAACTCAAAGGAAAGTTGAGTTTGTATCAGTTGTGAGAACAATTCTATGTTGTCATCAGTTCAGTGATTTGTTACTATTTTAATCTTTAAATGTATAGGACGGCTAAAAGTTAATAGGACAAAGGATGAAGGTGTAATAATATAAAAAGTGTACGAAAGTATAATAATGTTAAAAGGAATAATGAACGGAGGAAGCAGTGGAGCTAAGAGTTCGAAATTAACCTACTCGTAGATTACATGGGTTACTTGGTTTTACAATAATGTTAACCTTAGAAACATACAGAAAAGTGCTCCATCTAAATATATATTATTGAACCATTAAANCCTCTATCAATTTAACCGACCTGTATCATTCTCATGTCATATCTAATAATTACCAGTGCTGTAACACTTGCCAGAATAAAGAGCTCAAAGCGCAGGACGTAGGCCCTCAGTGCAATGTTGTAGAATCAAAACCTAAACCGGTACAAATATTAGCAAATCCCACAACATTTATTTCCAATAAAATCAATGCCATCCCTACAACTGTAAATGAAAATTTGAGCTCAAAAACCCCCCCCCCCCCCCTGCGATGTCAGTAAGATCGCACAACCCAAGGCAATAATTAAACCTATTAGTACACAAGCATTACATGATGTGGGCGAATGACTGAGACTCTGGCAGTGATTCAATCGTAGCAAAGAAACAACCCCCAATCAGGAACCCCTTAAAAACAACTAAAAAAATACAAAAGTGAGTACGATACCGAGCGAGGAAAAATTAAGACATCTATATATATGACATTAAAGTTTTGTCTGAAATCCATCCAAATTTCATAACAATCAGATGAGTACTTAAAAAGGTATATATGTAATTAAGTATTATGTTTGTGCGCATATGGAAGAGAAACAAATGGGCATAGAAGGTTAGGATCAATAATGGGCTAATTATGACTAACCATCAAAATTTCACGACTAGTAGAACCACGAAAATCATACGAGTAGTTTTTAAGATATTTTGGTTCGCAAAAACTTAGCGACAGTCAGAGACGAAACCAAAAATGTTCCCTGATGTCTGAAACAAATCTCTGCCTCGGAATGATTGAAATGGGAGATATAAAAGAGTAAGATATAAAAATCGGAGATATAAAAAGATATATGCTTCCATTACCTTCGGTTGCAAAATTAGTAATTTTCTTACTACTTGAATTAAATTACTAATTACATTACTAATTACTAATAACTACTGTATAATATTTTATCTCCAGTAGGGATAGTATTGACCCATTGAAGTAGGTCACTAATATCAAGTTAATTAGATCACGATATTGAGTGGCCTTTGTTCTCACCCTCGTAGACTCCCTTTAGAAATGTTCTAGCTCTGCATGTCTTTCATTGGTGTGGCCAGTCAAAGTTAGTCAGGTTACGCCCACCGAGACCAGAATTCAACGGAACTCAACTTTTACAATTAATTATTAATGGTAACAATATGCAACGGATATATTATTGTAAACCGTTAAAAAACATACAGTTATTTTTAAAAAATTGTCTGCCAATTATTGTGGCACATAGCTTCCTCGTGACCTATTTCTTATACTTTAATGATTTTATAACTTCTTATGGTCAAATTTAATTCACCCCCCCCTGCTTTTTAATTAAACTTGGGCTAACTGCAAGCTACTTTCGAAAATCCATCCAAATTTCATAACAATCAGATGAGTACTTAAAAAGGTATATATGTAATTAAGTATTATGTTTGTGCGCATATGGAAGAGAAACAAATGGGCATAGAAGGTTAGGATCAATAATGGGCTAATTATGACTAACCATCAAAATTTCACGACTAGTAGAACCACGAAAATCATACGAGTAGTTTTTAAGATATTTTGGTTCGCAAAAACTTAGCGACAGTCAGAGACGAAACCAAAAATGTTCCCTGATGTCTGAAACAAATCTCTGCCTCGGAATGATTGAAATGGGAGATATAAAAGAGTAAGATATAAAAATCGGAGATATAAAAAGATATATGCTTCCATTACCTTCGGTTGCAAAATTAGTAATTTTCTTACTACTTGAATTAAATTACTAATTACATTACTAATTACTAATAACTACTGTATAATATTTTATCTCCAGTAGGGAAAAAAAGTTATGATTTTCAATTAGTTTAGAGGGACTAAAGTAAGTATTTTCTTCCCTGAATCAAAAAGTAGGGAGAAAAAGTAAAAAGTAGGGCGAAAAAGTAAAGATTGCAGCTTAATTATTTTATAAATAGTGGAAAATGAATGCTTAATGTAATGAAAATGATGAAATCAGGTTGGCGTCACTGCTTTTACGACCATGTTTATCTATGTTTATAACCTGCATCTAAGTAACCTTCTATTTGAGTTTAATTCCAATTCTTATTTGTTTTTAATACTGAATCTCTTATATCTGCTATTAAAAGTGCTAATAATTATTGTTATTTATTAAAATAATAAATAAAAACTGTGCAATGAACGAAAATATGTATTTACTTCCTACAGGAGATAAAATATTGTATGTACCTCGTGAGTAAAGTGCCATTATTCCCTTCGCGATAATTATCTCCCTTGGCTTCGCCTCGGGAGCTAATTAGCGTTATTCCCTTGGCTACGCCTCGGGAATTAAAAAGTCTAATTCCCTCGGCTTCGCCTCGGAATTTAGGGACATGATTCCTTCGGCTTCGCGTCAAGAACCAACTTTTTCGCTCAGGGAATAATGGCTTACTTTACTCCCTAGGTGCATAAATAACTAATAATTGCTTTTGCGCCCAATTCATGTGGCTTTTGTTATTTTAGAAGAAGGAATGCTATAGAAACAGTATCTTTTTTTATTTTAAGAATCAGAAATAATTGCTTGATAATTGAACTTTTAGATTTCTGTGTCGTTTTAAACTGAATAGATATTAATATTTTTTAATTATTGTGTCCGCTAAATTAAGGTGCTTGTTAAAGTAAAAAACTTTTAAACGGTCCAGTGAGTTGTTATTTCACACAGAGAATATATTTAGATCCGACTAACTAACTCCGAGTCGTAACAGCCCGTAGAGGGCGTAGTTCTGTCAAAGGGATGCTAGATCTATTTTTACTTTCATATTTAAGAGCTAGAGACAAGGGCCGTAAATTGCTTTGAAGCCTTCTGTTACCGTTACATATTCTTGAAAAGTGCGTAGAGATTAAGAATGTAGGTCAGTTGAAAAAGTACATTTAGTTCTAAGTAGATATCTTTTTCCAAAAGTGTCTAAAAGTAAACTTCAGACCAACAACACCTTAAACATCTTTCACTCAAAGCTTGATGGAGATTGTTCCATATCAAAGTTTTCCCCATTTTTCATCAAATGCTTGTTCTCCGAAGCTTGCAGTAGATTAAATAAAGCAAAGAAGCTTGACCAATCCGTGAAGTTAATGTCAAATATCCCAAAGAATCAATAGTATGAATTGTCAGTCGAACCTCATTAGACCCTGAACCAAGTCAAAGAAGTAGTTATATACCAATGCATAGAAGATATTCCGGTTGAGGAGATTGCATAACATCTAAAATTCGAAGGGGTAATAAAGTTTAACGATTGAATAAAATATTTAACAACATGCTCGAGAGTACGAATAGCTACTTTACTTTTGATATTTTGTCAATACGTCACCTTCACTTTGACGTCTCTTCCCCTTCCTATCCGGCCTTATATTCCATTACCACGATGTTCTTGTTATGCTATAGACTTTCCCATGTTAAACTCGCTTTGTAAGTCAGATACAAATGTTCGAAATGCGGTGATGCACACGAAAAGACGTCTTGTGAATAACCTAAGCATTTATTTACTGTAACAGTCCTTATTATTCGGTAGATAGTAACTGTCCTAAGTGGGCTCTTAAGAAAAAATTGTCTTACGTCAAAGCCAGGAAGAAGGCCGACATCACCTCTATCAATTTAACCGACCTGTATCATTCTCATGTCATATCTAATAATTACCAGTGCTGTAACACTTGCCAGAATAAAGAGCTCAAAGCGCAGGACGTAGGCCCTCAGTGCAATGTTGTAGAATCAAAACCTAAACCGGTACAAATATTAGCAAATCCCACAACATTTATTTCCAATAAAATCAATGCCATCCCTACAACTGTAAATGAAAATTTGAGCCCAAAATCCCCCCCCCCCCCCTGCGATGTCAGTAAGATCGCACAACCCAAGGCAATAATTAAACCTATTAGTACACAAGCATTACATGATGTGGGCGAATGACTGAGACTCTGGCAGTGATTCAATCGTAGCAAAGAAACAACCCCCAATCAGGAACCCCTTAAAAACAACTAAAAAAATACAAAAGTGAGTACGATAACGAGAGAGGAAAAATTAAGACATCTATATATATAAAATTAAAGTTTTGTCTGTACATTGGTCAGAATTGAAAATTTTTTGGATACTTTTTCGTTTTATACATCCCGAAAACCGAATCGGGCCTTAACTTTTTTCGTGTATGTATGTATGTATGTATGTATGTGTGTATGTGTGTCTGTCGCCTCAGTCAGACTTTATAGGCGCAAAACTGGCTAAATGAAATCGATTAATTTTTTTTCAAAGGTGAGCGCAAACATGTTGTGCAATTTGTAGGCTTGGTTTCATCGAAAAATATTGAGTAGAACCAAAGTTATTAACAATTTTATAGAAAAAAGTATATAAAACTTAACTTAAAAAGATTAGGGTGACTCAGCGTAAACAAATCCCACTGACTCGCTAATCAAAATGTTTGGGTACTTCTAGATTCTAGACCACCTAGAGACTCGCGGTTTTTTTCGTTTGGTCGGAAATTGGTTCCAAACCGACTGGAAAAATCCGAAAAGTTAAAAAATATATTATTACCTCCCTTAAAAAATTAAAGATGGCGGACGCACTTTAGAGTTTTTTTGGAGGCTTATTGTGGCTTAACGGTAAGTCGTATCGACAAGCTGATTGCGCCAACGGTAACTGATTTTAAAAGATCTAACACTTTGGCCCTATGACTTTTTGTCGTAACTCCATCGGTTCAACCTTAAATAGAGCTAAATTTTATTTTTTGTAAGAAAAAATTGACTTTTAGCTCTTATGGCGTCTGCAATTGTTGACCAATTTAATATCTGATTGAAGTGGTTAAACCTCACACTAATGCTCTTTAAATTGAGTATTTATTGTTTTATTTATTTTTCCTAGAACTAGAGTTATTAAAGATTTACTGGTGCAACTGCCATATTGAGAGAAGAGACTGGTAATTCAATTAATGCACCATCATGTTTGTCATGACCATCATGATTCTTCACAGTCTAATTGGTTTTTATGACTTTTTTTCTTATTTAACATACCTTTTTTTTAGGTTTGTATCAATTAATATACATATTAATTTGTTTCTATTGGCTATTTTTTAATTACATGACAATAGGAATCATAGCCACTAATACCTAGCATGAGCCCCGCGCGAAGCGCGGGGTGAAGGCTAGTAAATAATATACCTACTGTATAAAAAAAAATCGGTCCGAGACAACTCAGACAAACTTTCTCACATACGAGATACGAGTTCATAATTACTTAGCCCAGAGTTTTCCATTCATTAGTTTTCTCATGTACATTTTATATTATTATTATTATTTCAGCATTTATCATAAAAATAACGTCTGGGCGGGGAATTGAACCCGGGCTCTCTCCGTCCGCGTTTTAAGCTATTTTCTCAGGAACTAGATTCTTCCCGGGAAAACTGCTTATATCGTTAGAATCGTATTTAAATGAACAACACTAAAACATTTTTTAATCAAAATCGTCGGAAACGTACTCGAGAAATAATTTTTTTTCAAGACCGAACTTCATTGTTATCAGAATATTAAGTATAAGATCGCTAGACTTTGTTTTTTATTATAGTGCATCGTGCTTGTCATACTATATTTTTGCAATCCAGTGTTGCGCTACATTTTTGGTAGATATAGAGGCTCAACTGAAACGAAAACGGGGTTTGTTGCAGAAGTTAAGATGTTCTTTTGGTTGTGAGACCCTTCTAAAGCTAGCTTCAGAGTTAGGAGTAGGTGTAACAACAATTTAAGATTGGATAAGGGTCAGAAAGACTTTTAAGAGTATTCCTTTACTGGATTATTGGATATGTATAAGTATGAATATTCTTATATACAGAATAGAGTCGTAAGTTCATTTTTAATAAAAAAAGATTTAATTTTTACTCTGGAATATTCACTTTTTTTGTTCCTCGGATTATCCGTCCTTTTTTGTGTTCCGACCATGCTACGATCCCGTAGCTGACTGGTATATGAGGGGGCCTTATCGCAAGGCAAGCGCTCTAGCCTCCGAGCCACCCAGGCCCCCATTCGAGTCCCTTTAAAGCAACGTTAAAGGTGCTGGACCATGGCGAGGTGGAGAAAAACAGCACTATATCGTCCGAGGAATGAGTAGGTGTGGCGTTCTATTTCTGGCTCAAGTTATGGCAGGTCGTTAATGAATGTCAGGAATAATACAAGTCCCAAAACTGTGCCTTGAGGGATTCCATAGGAAGTACCATACATAGTAGTAGGGGAGACCGGGGCACAGAGGTCCACTGAGTTTTTTTTATTGTATAGTGGCGCTACAAACCGGAAATCTGTATGATCTATTAGAGTTAGTTTCTAGACGTGAGCAATCACTAGCAGAGTTAACTAATTTGATCAATTTTTACACACTTTTTCAAGGAAAGTGATCTAATATTTACGTTATATGTATATAATTAAATGTAACATTAATCTGATACAGAATTTTTAAACAAATTAACTGTATCTGATAAACTTAGGTCTTATATTTATAATGTAAATTGTTTTCATTTGTTTAAGTCTGTCGTGTATCTTGTCATAAAATGTTTTTTAATGACATGTGGCTTGGGGCACAGAGGGCCGTAAAGGTATGCGGTACACCCCATGCTGTTATTTGAATTTGTAAAGAATGGACA
>KZ652087.1:204589-227410 GCA_001010745.2 Gerris buenoi
TTAGGTACTGAGATACAGCATTTTGAAAAAATGCCAAATTTTAAAAAATGTGGATTTTAGCGGAAAAAAGCATGTTTTTGGGCTTATAGATTTATCATCATAAATTGAGTAACTTAACATTTCTATGTATACCATAAGAATAAGTAACCCCCTGTAACCCCTCCCCCTCTCACTGTCCTCTCTGTGACTTATTGATTACGCAGGTAAAGAAGTTCTATCCTTCCCTTAATTTTTGATAGGTTACCTTTTAATAAAATATCAATAGTCCAAGAAATAAAGCACTTAGGCTCGCAATTCTTTCGCCGTACATCGATTTACTTGAAAATTTGATAGTAGGTAGAGAATAGCCCAAGCATAAAAATCTATATCTATATCTATGTACAATTAGTGTTACCTTTATTGCAGTGTGCATAATAACGGTATTACATTGTTGATGTCTCTATTTATATATATATAAAATTAAAGTTTTGTCTGTACATTGGTCAGAATTGAATTTTTTTTGGATACTTTTTCATTTTATACATTCCAAGAACCGAAACCGGCCTTAACTTTTTTCGTGTATGTATGTGTGTCTGTCGCCCCAGTCAGACTTTATAGGCGCAAAACTAGCTTAATGAAATGGATTCATTTTTTTTCAGGGGTGAGCGCAAACATGTTGCGCAATTTGTAGGCTTGGTTTCATCTAACAATATTGAGTAGAACTAAAGTTCTACCTAGCGCGGGGTGAAGGCTAGTTAATAATATAACAACTAATCGTATTGCAAATTAAGTTTCCTATCAAAATCATTGTCACAGACTAGAAGGTCTCAAATTTGATTAAGAAAAATAAAATTATAAAAATAACTAAAACTGATTACTGAATTAATTAATAATTTGGATTTAAATTACTCGTTATTTAAATTAAAGCTAATTTAACCAAACCAATTTAAACTTAACAATTACCTGTCTAAATAGGAAATTATAATTGTGAGGTGATTATAATGTCTCTCGTCGGGAGTTATGAATTGGATTGGTATAGATGCCACTGTAGTATTTATTGAGAGATCATCATTTGAAAAACGTGATAAAAAATTGACATTTAAATCTCCTTGATGGACGTTTAAATTTAAGTTATTATGGGTGTGGGAGCAAGATTTAAGGTTAAAAAGGTCTGTATAAGGTTTGCATTTTTAAACGAATCTGAGTTCACGGCAGTGCGCAAGGCTAAGTTTTCAGTAAGCTTGCAGTGTATCTTTACTTGAACCAATTCACCCGGTTTTATTCACCCTCCTGTCTCTTCTTTACTGTACGATGGGCTTTTAAAATTTGAAACAGAATAAGCTTAAGTAACTTAGGACCAGGGGTATCCAACTCCAGTATTCTAGAGGTGTAAGAGCACTAGGACTCCACGGGAAGATGGTGGTTAAAATTGTAAACTACTTATGATCTTTTGACATTTATACTATATTGTAAATAAAAAATAAAAAAAAATAACAGCCTCGGTGGCCGAATGAGATGCGCGATCGCCTAAAATGCGAAATTTCCCGGGCTCGATTCCAGGAAAATGACCTAATAATTTATTAATTTATTTCTTTGAATTAAAAAGCTCGAAATCTTTTGAATGGTGTAAAAGATTTAGTTACAATATTAACCGCACCTTCCCGTGGAGCGCTAGTAGTCTAACACAGGTAGATAAAGAGGGGAGTTGGAAATCTTTCCGTTTAAGGATTCTATGATCGCTGATGTACTTAGACAACCACATTTATTACAATAAAAAANGGTCATTTAAGGTTTGTTCTCTTATTTATAAAAATCATAAATTTGAAACCTGTCAAAATGAAGATTGTAAATATTATGCGATATGACAAAACAAATAAAATAACTTGCGGATTTTTTCCGAACTAACTTTCCATACAGCAAATTTGCTAAAAACTAATTAAATTCTGCTGAAAAATGACTAAAAGCATTAAAATAATGCATTGTCATCGTGTTCTGAAAGTTTCAAATGTCTAGCTACTCGGGATGTTAGTTAAAATTCGATCGAAAGATTTGTACCGGACAAACAAACAAACATACAAACAAGAAACCAAGTTAATAAAAACGTAGTAAAAATAGGTTGTTCCTTACTTGGAGCCAGATTTTATTAATATTTTATAATTTTGGGCTTTGATCTCTTATAGTATCCGCAGTTATTGATCAATTTTATTTCTCATGGATCAAATGACACACTAATGCTCTTTAAATCAAGTATTTTTATTTTATAACGTCTTCCCATTTGGTGAGAACATGAGGGTAATCTATTTCCCAAATTCCGTATCTCGTGACCACTATTTTAAAAGATTATTATTGTGTAACATATCATCAAATTACTCTGCAGATAGGACCCAGATTATTTTCAACCTTCTGTGTTCTTTAAATCATACTAAATTGATACTGTAATCCATATAAAAAATCAAAACTATTTTGAAAAATTAAATAAATTTGACAATAATAGGTTGTAAAAGCATAAAATGAATAAAGTATACAAAAGAAGAAGACGCGAGGAAGCTCTGCATCGCACTAATTGGGTACACCATTTTCCCTCCTTTTTATTAAATCTGTCATAATTGTTTGTTTTTATATGGGACCTACCTTCTTAATTTTATTAAAACGACGAGTGGATTTTAAGATTTCTGTCTTATAATCTTTGAAACCAGAGTCTTAGATAATTTTCAGCAATCACAAAGCTTCCTCGGGAGTTAATAAGAGTATAAATTAAATAAATTAGACAACTATGGGTTGTAAATGAGTAATATCATAAAAGTACGTATGGTAGAACGCGATAGGAAGTTGTGCCACACCAATTGGCTGACTACTTTAGTAATAAATTGACAAAATGTTATATTTTTGAGTTAGTGTCACTTTGTAAATTAGAAAAATTGTTGTAACTTTTTAATCAATTTATTTTTAAAATTAAAATATATTTCTATTTGCGTACTCGCAACTCGCCGCCTGAAATCTTGGTCTAAACACCGACAAATCTGGTGAGTTCAAAGCCCAGAGGGGTGGAGATATACTGAAGATAACATCGAGTTGATGAATAAAGTTGCCGGATCCCTCGTCCTCGAATAAAGATTTGTGGATTGGGTCGTAAATGAAAGAGCAAAATATAATAATTATAATAAAATAAAAAATTGCATCTTAACTAAACTTATAGAAAATCCGTGTGATGATTTTTTTTTTAGTTGAATACAAGTTTGGAGTGGTTTTGTTTTATTATACGGTTTTCATTTCATAGGACACCTTAAAATACGTGAGAGAGACACCATTTTAACAAAGGTTGCCTTAACTCGTCTTTTGAGAAAAGAGTAGATACTCGACTTAAAGCCCATCTAAACTTCTGATGAGTGTCATTTGGAGCTAAAATCTTTTTTATAGCACAAGTGAAATATTAATTCCTTAAATTTCTCTTTCACTTGAGTTTTAGGAAATATAAAGTTGAACGTCCTTCCACGTTTTTGAAACTTTTTGGCATTAACCTAATACTTTTTTCAAATCTTCAAGTATAACAGTAAGAGTAAACTTGACTTTTCTCTAAATTAAAATGTAGCTAACACTTGGTCTAGTTTTGCATTTTCTTATTATTTTAGTTATACATAGTAATTTTTATGTATAATTACAAAATTTCGCGCTATTTGTATGAACTAACTTTCTTTGTATCCATTCCCAAAATCGTTTACATGTTGAAAAGTACTATACTGCATTGAACAAAAATACTTTTTATTTTGTAGCCTAAACTGCATCAATGATTCAGTATTTTTTTTTTTTTAAGTTTAACCGGGTTTGCTCTGATGTTAGGGATATAGCTCTGAGATAAGAAGTCACAAAAGCAAAATAATAGCGAAGGATGTGATAGATGGAAACGGTATAGCGAGTGGGATTGGGATATGCAAAGTCCTATTGGTTCTAAAGCAAAGCCACCTCCAATTATTCACTGCCAGATCTGAGCCTCATCCGATTCCTTTGCTCGTAGATTTCAAGTGTAATTCAATTCTTTTCCTCTCTATCCGATTTTACTTACGAAAATCCATTTTTTTATTCATTGGGCATTAATATAAAAGATTTTTAAATTTATTAATATAACTTTGTACAGTTATTATAATTCATTCACTTTTAATAACTCAATGTCATTTATTTATTTCTTGGGTAGATGTATAAAGATACTTTTCCAATCAACACGTAGTTAAGAGGATATTTTTTTGATTGGTTAAACATATTCATTAAAATAAGAGGAAAATCAAGTTTTGAAATTCATTGTGAAAGCCAAAATACTAAAAGTCCATTTCAAATACAACAACGCCTTATTTTAACTTATTATAATTTGAAATAGGACATCATTAACATTTCTTAAAATTATTGAATTTTTCACCCTTTTGTAAAAATGATATTAATGTCAATTCAGGGCATAGACGTGCCTGAAGCACCATCATAACTTTATATAATTATTACTGCAGAGAACAGTTTTTACAATATAATAAATACATAAACCTACCGATAATGCGATGTTGTAAACATTGAATAATAAAATAAGATCACTATCCTCTTAATATATGTATATATATTTGTGTGTGTGTGAGTGCGCGTAATCTGTCACTTGCGTATAATCAGTTAACTTCAAAAAGCTAGTTTTTAGATATCGCCATTTTAAATTTCCGAAATTTACTGTTAATCAGGGGAATGTCTAATATTTATTTTATGATGTCTATCTTATTCTCCAATTTATCCAGGGACATGAAACTTAAAGTTTTTAAGTATCATTTTAACTTAAAGTTTTTTAAATTCAAAATGATGAAATGCAAAAATTAACCGAATTTTTCACAAATAAACTTGATTCTTTTCAACATTACAAAAATAGTACTGATTATAATAACTTAATAACCATCAAATTTTAATTAGTTTCATGAGTGTATAGTCATCTAATTTAAATTTGCTGTCCAAAAAAAGGAAAGGGTGGGTGTCATTAATTATCCTAAACAGAATAACCTATAGATATTGGCCATATAAATCTTATTTTTATTCTACATAATTAGTACCTACTAATTTTTCATGATATGTTAAATTTATTATTTTATAATTAGCTACAGCGTCATAACTCCCTCCTCATACTCCATTTTGAATCACCTATGATCATCAATAAATAATGATGTACTGTATAAAATAACTAGTTATAATGTATGAACCAATAATATTCTTTTTAATAAAACAATGCAAAATGCAATATTTTTTACAGAATACAAAAAAAATAATATAAAATATTATAATACAAAGGATCTTATTCTAATGAGAAAAGGAAAACAATTAACGTTCAAAATTAAATCGTAACAAATGAAATAATGAAAATAATAATTAATGATTATAGTAAAGTAAATAGTCTAATAAGAGAATCATTCACTGTCTGAATCAGGTAAATCATTTTTAGGGTTTCCAGGTCATCCTAAAACCTAAACCTAATTTTTTTAAGTATCAATATATCATATCATCATCATCTATACCGGTAACGATGTATTATGTCAGTAAATGGAGGGTCCGAATTATACAATTAAGCTACGGGTAAACGGGAAGGCCACACAACTTTCTCCTCACCCATCAACAGCCTCCTTTTACAATAATAGAATACTAGAATAACATTTGTGGTTATTCTAGTTTTTTGTAGGAGTTAATAAAAGTTACACTTAAACCAACTTGTTATGTAAAATTTATTTACATTATCAGGTTGGTATACCTATTCTAGACAGTCAAGCTTTCAGTGAAAGTGAAGTTAAAATAATTTTACCTTCACTATGTAAGCTATGCTAAGTCTAGTATAGTCCAGTACTGTACATAACCTGATGATGTAAATAAATTTAAGAAACTAGTTAGTTAAACTGTGGTGTTTTTATTAAGTAAACAAATTTTATTCTAATTTATAAGTTGAACCGATGCTAATTTATATACATATTATTTTTATTCTACATAATTAGTACCTACTAATTTTTCATGATATGTTAAATTTATTATTTTATAATTAGCTACAGCGTCATAACTCCCTCCTCATACTCCATTCATACTCCACATTTTGAATCACCTATGATCATCAATAAATAATGATGTACTGTATAAAATAACTAGTTATAATGTATGAACCAATAATATTCTTTTTAATAAGACAATGCAAAATGCAATATTTTTTATAGAATACAAAAAAATAATATAAAATCTTATAATACAAAGGATCTTATTCTAATGAGAAAAGGAAAACAATTAACGTTCAAAATTAAATCGTAACAAATGAAATAATGAAAATAATAATTAATGATTATAGTAAAGTAAATAGTCTAATAAGAGAATCATTCACTGTCTGAATCAGGTAAATCATTTTTAGGGTTTCCAGGTCATCCTAAAACCTAAACCTAATTTTTTTAAGTATCAATATATCATATCATCATCATCTATACCGGTAACGATGTATTATGTCAGTAAATGGAGGGTCCGAATTATACAATTAAGCTACGGGTAAACGGGAAGGCCACACAACTTTCTCCTCACCCATCAACAGCCTCCTTTTACAATAATAGAATACTAGAATAACATTTGTGGTTATTCTAGTTTTTTGTAGGAGTTAATAAAAGTTACACTTAAACCAACTTGTTATGTAAAATTTATTTACATTATCAGGTTGGTATACCTATTCTAGACAGTCAAGCTTTCAGTGAAAGTGAAGTTAAAATAATTTTACCTTCACTATGTAAGCTATGCTAAGTCTAGTATAGTCCAGTACTGTACATAACCTGATGATGTAAATAAATTTAAGAAACTAGTTAGTTAAACTGTGGTGTTTTTATTAAGTAAACAAATTTTATTCTAATTTATAAGTTGAACCGATGCTAATTTATATACATATACCCAATAAGAGAAAATTTAAAATATGAAATAGTCTGTCAATTTTGCCCATAGCTTCCTTGCCTCCTATCGCGTACTTGAATGGTGTCATGTTTTTACAACGTTAACTTCGGTAAGCTATTAAGACTGTTCAAAATGTCCCGAAACGAATTGAATAATATGAAAATGATCATGTTGAAAATGACAGAACTTATTTCTGTGTTTTATTTGTTACTTTCGATTTTATTTAAAGGAGCTGACATTCTCCAAATCAAATGCTTGCCTAAGGCTGAAGACGAAACTTTACGATACATACTTTTTAGCGATATACGAGTATAAGCATTCAAATATTATATTTTTGTTGAATGTCCTGATCGCATCGGTTTATATTAAACTAATTTAATATCGGATGGATTTATATTTTTTTCATTTAATAAAAAAAAAGTAATATATTCAAAAAACTGTGAATATTTTATTTCCACACAACCTATTTTAATTACGGATTGAGTGAGAGCGAAAAAATGGGAGCTACGAATTTTCTTTTAGTTAAATAAGAGTAAAACTCGAGTAATAAAGCGTGATGAGCTCATGAAAAATGTATAAGATATAATACCATAAAAAAATAATAATAAAAAAGTTCTTTGCTTTCTATTCATATATTTCGTGCACCATATTGTCTTTAATTTTCATGGCATCATTAAAAATATTTAAATGAGTGTGCGAAAATGTTTTGTAACACTATAAAATAAAAATTCTAAAATATAGTCTGTTCTTCACTACAATTCTTTACTTTAAATAATTATTTTTTCGTAGAAATACTTTCAGGCGATAATTGATTATTATTATTAGTTCCCTTTGTCAATGGTATAAAATTCTACCTAATAAATTTATAGTTTGCAGAGTAATACTAGTATAAGAGTAAAATATCATCTAAAAAGATAAGATTGATATCGTTTCTTTAGTATGGAAAAAATCCAAATATATTACTTGAAATGGTCTTCCCTGCTAACAAATATATTTTATTGTCCTAGATACAAGGTATAGAATTTTATTATTTACGATTGCATTTATTATTCTTAGATAAAAATAATAATAAAGACTGTATTTTTAATGCGAATATGATAACAATGTAAACCCTAAAAGTTATGATGTTATAAATGTTACGACAAAAACAAAATCTTAGGGAGCAACAAAAGAAAGCAAATAACACTGTATATATTATTGTTTATATTCTAGTGTATAATTAAATTTAAAAAAAAAATACGTACTTATTGTACTGGATAAAGTAAGTATGTAATAAAATAACTAACAACCCTAATCTTTTCTAACTAGAATTAATCTTATCCAAACTCGTGATTATCTAACATATATATTGATTTTATCTCCAGTAGGAAGAAAAAGTTATGATTTTGGATTAGTTTCGAGGGACTAAAGCAGGTTTTTTCTTCCCTGTACTCAAAAAGTAGGGAGAAAAAGTAAAAAGTAGGGCGAAAAGTAAAGTAAGGCAATAAAGTAAAGATTGCAACGTCATTATTTTATAAAAAGTAGAAAATGAATAGTTAATGTAATGAAGTTGTTGAAATCAGGTTGGCGTCACTGCTTTTACGACTATGTTTATAACCTGCATCTAAATAACCTTCTATTTGAGTTTAATTCCAATTCTTATTTGTTTTTAATATTGAATCTCTTATATCTGCTATTAAAAGTGCTAATAATTATTGTTATTTATTAAAATAATAAAAAAAAACTGTGCAATGGACGAAAATGTGTATTTACTCTCTACTGGAGATAAAATATTGTATGTACCTCGTGAGTAAAGTGCCATTATTCCCTTCGCGATAATTTTTCCTCGGCTTCGCCTCGGGAATGAAAAAGTATAATTCCCTTGACTTCGCCTCGGGATTTAGGGACCATGGTTCCTTCGGCTTCGCCTTAAAAACCATCTTTTTCGCTCAGGGAATAATGGCTTACTTTACTCCATAGGTGCATGAATAACTATTATTTACTCTTATTGTAGCACACTAATGACAGTGGTAATATAATAGTTGCCAATGAATCAATATTTTCATATCACGCAGGTTATCTCTGACTCAGACTTTTATTAGAGAGAAAGGGAAATAATTTTTTATGTAAAAATATACCTATCAAATTCATCCTATTGTCATATTTTTCATTCAGCTAACGGTAGCGAAACGGAAGCGACTACTTAGAAGCATTGCAATAATTCATAAGACCGATGTATTTGTCAACAAATTTTCTCACCAAAATGGATCAGGGATTTTTTTAAAGTTTGTTCAGTGTCTGGCTGTGGAATAATATTTTTGTGGACATCCATGATCCATGATGACATATGGAATATGGATAGTATGTCAAAGTTGGCCCTTAGATAATCTCCTATTAATGTTTTACCTTTTATACTCGTATATATGACTACATTGCATCGTCTAGGCATTGGCACTATCTACCTAATTATTTAGAAACACTAAGATTTTAAGTCAACCTCATTGTAAATTATTTTATGCTTATATAACCAGTCAGTTAGACAACATTTGTGTGAACTACTTTACCTCACTCCGCATCCGATTTTGAAGAAATTTACATGGTTTCTTGAACGTAGGCTGCTGTTCGTCCTATATTAATTTGATCCTTTGGCGCAAATTTTTTTATTACAAATAATTGTTACCATGAAAATTTAATTAAATCTAAACAACTATTTTTGAGTTCCTTACTCAGTAGGGTTCAGAATATTTCTATGACGATTTTGAATGCTCACATATCATGTTTTAAGTATCATCCATATATTTTACTCTAGTTTATGGTACATTTATTTTTAATCATGTAATATTCGTCCAATAATTGGTATGAGGCAGCTATGTCCCAAACAAATTGGCAGGCGTTTTTATTTAAATATATTCAACAAATTAAAGCATTTGGTTAAACCCATTGGAATCTTTATCGGTTAAAATATTTTAATATAATTAGCATTTTTGCAGTACATTATTCAAAATAGTTTGTAAAATGTTTAATTCTAACCCCTACTTAAAAATATAGAGATACATGTAATTTTTGTCTTATGTTTAAGCCTAAGCCTCAATTAAGTGTCTTAAAATAGTTTTTTTTTAGAATGAATAATTTGCCAGTTAGACACAGCTTTGTCGTGTCCTATTATTGCTCGAATGATCACAAGGCAATTTTGCAAGACTTTAAAGTTTGAATATTCACAATGTTTCCAAGTGTACATACAATGTGTATGTACACTTGGCCCTTAGATAACTATTATTTACTCTTATTTTAGCACACTAATGACAGTGGTATTATAATACCACTCCCTTTTAATTATGAAAATTAAAAGGGAGTAAGTTATCAATTTAAATCCTTTGAAGTAAAAAATCAATAAAATATACTATGATATAAAGAATTACACCAAATAATTAAGTAATTGCTAAGAGAGAGAGAGAAAAAAAATAATAATAAAAAAATAAAAATAATAAATAAAACCGTCCTCTTTGGTTCCATTTACCCAAACAATTATTTAGTCTTGTTTATTTTAATATCATTAAAAGATTATTAGAATTTTAACTAAATGCAATTATGGCCTCACCTCGCAGTTCTTTTAAATAAAATTTTTTATTTCACTGCAAATCCTCACGCTTTTTTCCGACCATTTCGTCCAGTAAACCAATTAAAAGAAACTAGTATAAAAGAGAGTTAAACTTTTTGCAACGTTTACTTGTTTACTAGTAGAAAGCAGACATTTTATTTCGAATCGTTTCTCTTGGCAGGGTAATAGATGCCTTTCATTAGCTAGGTCAGTAATTTTTAAATGGGGTTCCCCTTATCACTAGGTTCCCCAATAATTCACTAGAGGAATCGCTAAGGTTGCCTTGAAAAATAATACCAATTCCAATTATTAATTTATTTTTTTAGAAATTCTTATGTTCAACCCAACTTCCCCTCATTTATAAACATTTATCATCGGGAGTATATGACCAAAATGTCGAATAAACCAAAAAATAAAATAAATATATTATTATTATTGCTTCCGAGCTTACTGAAGGTAACGAAAGGTGTGTGGTCATTTTGAAGAACGGAAATATTTTATGTTCTCGTTTTCAAAAATTACAAGACAGAAATCCGTTTCTGACATCAGGAAACATTTTTTGTTCCGTTTTATTTATCTGTTGGCTTAATTGTTGCGAACAATTCTTAAGCATATTTATTGGAAATTAATCGTCCGATATTAATAAAATTTGGATGGTATGTCAAAATACCAATATGCCGATATTGCTGGTCCCATATAAGTTTCAACTTTCTGTTTCAGCACCCATTTATTTTGCTTCCACATGCGCACTAACATACATTTATTTACAGCTATACTTTTAAAGAACTCATCTGATTTTATTAAATTTGGTTGGTTTTTCGAAGGTAGCTCTCTTGAAATGTTGCTAAATTGATGGTTAAATACCATGGTAAAACACTAATGTAAAACATCAATACAACTTCGAAAGATTTTCAAAAAAGGGAGGGGTAACAATTAAATAATTTAGAAAATATTGGGTTGTTAAAGCATAGCATAAATAAATAGGTTGCGAGGAAGCTATGTGCCACACTAATTGGTAGATTATAAGAGATAGAATTTTATTTTTATACGTAGTATACAACAGACAACTATGTGTTTTAATAACGTGTAGTATGCAAGTAAATTATAAGATGCAATACCTCAATACATTTCAATATATTTTTAAGCTTAATGACTACTACTGTCAAGGCTATTTTAATTAAAAATGGAAGAACAATTATATCTTTTTTAATATTGTGAAATGAGTAAATAAACTAAATATGGGAATCAAGAAAAAATATCTAATGTAAGAAACCGATGCACTATCAAAAACTAGGATGCATTATAAAGTGCATTAGGATGTGCCTACAAAATCTTCTAAGGTGTTGCAAGTATACATATCTTTCTTTTTATATGTATTACTTTAACACTTTGAATACAGATAATTAACTATTAATATGAAATAATCAATTAAATTTTATGTCTCTCATTAGTGAATATATATATATATATATAAAATAATTACTTGATTAAACAATTTTTATAAAAATATATTAATTTAAATATAACCAAGTTTTCTTTTTTGTGTTGTAAATGTCCATAGGAATGCATGCACAACATAGATTAATTAATTAGTTTATACTTTTGTAATCTTATATTTTATTAATTCATTCCGGCTGATTAATATACCCTTTTAAAAGTTTTCACTTTATTTTAATTTTAAATGTATTTTATTTTTTCTCTCCTGTGCAATATAGCTGTAAGGTGATGATTTAAAAATCATAATACATAGTAAAAATACTATACTCTAGTTTGTTGCGTATTTTTATATCTTACAATACAATGTATTGCAGGTATAGTATTTAAACATATGACTCGTGTAAAAGATCATATGATTTCCTAGTCTTTTCTGCTTTACTAGTATTAAGCAGTTTTGGATGGTTTTGTGTTGGCGTGAACGCTTTATATGTGATAATAAGGGCGTTTTCTCACCTGTTGGGCGTGTAGGGAGGTAACGCTAAGGTTGATAAGGGGGCGAAGGGTTTATAAGAGGGCCTGTGAGGGAGCACGAAGCTATAGGGTCCGGAGCTACGGCACGACTAAAGGGCTGGCCCTAGGTAAACACACTACCACACTTCCACGATCCCATGACTTGCGCACAACTTACACACAATTCTGCCTTGCACTCACACAGACAAAAACAAACGCATACACACTCATCCACCCAGGAATATCAACCGCGCTTCTTAATCGCCGACTAACAAACACCGACGCACACAAACAAGAAAAACATTCCTAGAAGCTATGCAACTTTAAACTCAAACTAAGACACGTCCACTCGTACAACTAATACTTTGATTTCTTGTTCTATTTGTCGGACTCGGCCAAACTTTAACACTACCAAATCTTTATCCATTTATATATCGTCCACTTCGCCTGGATTTTTTACTCTAACATTTAAATCCTCTATTCACAAAGTTAACAAAAGAGCCTAGAATTAATTGTACGCTTACACGATTTTAAACCAACATTTACGTAAGCTTCTGATTTCGATTTTTTAACAGCTGAATGAAATTGGGGCAGGGTTTTTAATGCCAAGCAAACAGTACGTTATTTTTAATAACTAGATTTGGTTATTTCTTTCGTGATAATAAAACACGGTATACTTAAGTTATATTAAGTAAATAATTATTGCTTGAGTTTTGATAAACAATTAGATGGTGAATTAATTCTGAATAATAGAAAGGTCGGCAAATCGAGTTGGTTTCAGTGCTAGGACAAAATAATCGTTTCTCTGCAAACAAGGGTTTACTTTTTAGAGGGGGAACTTTTTAGAAGGGGTTACTTTCGTTTCACGTTCTGCTTTTAGGACATTATTTTGCAATTAATAACAGTAAGTAATAACAATTTACAATTGTTAATTGGTTTATTCTATATTAATTTGTCAATTACTTACTGTTGTTTTTTCCAAACACTGATGATGGCCGAGAGGCCAAAACCTGGTTTTAAAAATTAAACATTTATGTGTAGAGAAACGTTCTTTATTTCCTTTGAGGTATTACAATTGCTGATCTTACATGAATATTGTTAAAACTAAGTAATTCACTAATTGAAATTTACATTAAGTGATTGACCCATAAAATGGTATTGTATTTTCTTCTGGTCTATAAATTCATTGATCGGAATAATAAGTCGTTAACTTAGACTAATTTGTATTATAAAATACTAATTTTTATTCGTTGTAGGCTTAATAAAATCAATCTTTGAAGGGGGGAAAAGTACTAAATTATTTAATGCCCTATTATTGAATTTACATTAAATCTCTATTTAGTCAATTTGTAACGATATTTAACTAATAAGTGTAGTAAGTAAGTAATCTATTTATTCTATTTTTATATTCTCAGCTCTGATATATAAAATAATACATTTAAACTTCGAAATCAGCCTTTGGCTTTAAATATATTTTCATTTTTTTCTTTTTTATGTTCTTATTTAAGTAATATATTGAAGAAATCATGAGTTTTATCTTAATACTGATAATAACTTTATATTATGCAAACGGATGTAAAACATAAATTATTACATTTTAAGTTTTCTTCTCGGAACTCCTATATTTTTGATTATAGTTACTCCTTTAAGTAATTTATTTAAACTAATTTAAATTTATTTAGAACAAAATACATTTTTCATTTAGTTGTTGTTGTTGTATTTATGAGACATTTTGTTTTAAGTTTAAATTATTATTTTCCATTTAGTGTTCTGTCAAGTACTTACAAGGCAGAGATAGTTTGCATAATATCTCCATAAATAAAAATTGTATTTATTAATTACTTATATTTGTAGATGATATAATTTACACATTAAGAAATAAAACCATACACGTATGTTTTAGCAGATAATTTACACAATTTTAATTTCCACAATTAGTTTTTAAAACAGGCTTTCTTGACTGGTTGGTTAACATATTACATGCAAACAATGTTGGTTTTTCCATTCGGGTAAATCAAATTAACCTTTTTTACTTTCTCACATTTCTTTTTTTATGTACAACGTTGAGCCTGCTCATTGCTATCATTCTTGCTTTGAAAGAAGAAGATCTGGGTTCGATTCCCAAATCCAGGTAAGGTCCCACGCTAAGTGTAATCTGTTTATACCCAGTATCGGCATTTAAATGGAGCTGCTTAATTATAGTAGCGTCTATCCGGTTAGGAATGCCAATTATACGGTTTATACAGCTTATGAAGTAATAAGCCAACCCGGTGTGTCTTCCATTTCATATACATATATGATTGTACGACTATTTTGCTTGGCTAAGCCTTCCACGAGCTGTTACGAGGCGCGTTATTATTATTATTATTATTACTACATGTACCTACACCTTAACGAGTGTTAACGATTCTTTAAAACTTAAAATAATCCTTGTGAAGTATCTGGTTTTAATGAATAAATATTTAAAGTGCTAAAAGAGTGGTACTAAATTGTATTTACTCATCGATTACCTGTAGGAGATAAATTTTATTCTATAAATCCTCACTGCGGTGTTAGAAGTAGATTGCAGTAATCGGTTTTTTATGTGATAGCATGTCATCAATCTGTTTAAAAAATGTTGGCTTCTAGAAGCTTGGTTCTAAGTTGAGCGGTTTATGTGTGAAGTTGCCTAATAGGATTTCCCTGTTGGCGGCTAACCCTAGAAAATCCATTGCGTAATAGCTAGGGAAATGAATTTCAGCTGAACATGTCACACTTTCCTTGTTATTTATCTTATGATTGGATTAGTTAAGTTAACAGAGAATTAGGATTCACTACTAGCAAATAGGATTATTGAATGGCCTAGTGACGTTTCTGCTTCCTTTTTATCTCACTACCTCTGTGATAATAAGAAATTATAAAAAGAAAAAATTCTCTAATTTGTTAATTCTGGTTGTTTATAAGTTGAATTTAATAATCTTTTACTTTAAAACTATATTAAATTTCTTGTGCTTAGAAGATGGGGGAAGGGGTGTAGGATCGGATTAATCCGGATTCGTACTTAGTCGTAAACTGGACGAATGTAGTTCCTAGCGGTCGAGGTTCTCAGCCCGACCTTGAAAAGTATCTCCAGTGCATGTTATGTTGACCTCGACGGCATCGGTCGTAATGGGACTTAAAAACCCTTATCAACTAATACAAAATAATAAACACTAGAACAAGTAATAGAAAAAGCTAATGCGAGTTGTATCGGATAGACTTTTTTTCATTGTACCAATTATCCCAAAAGTCACTTTCACGGGACGTATCTAAGCAGCACATATTTGTTTAATTCTGTATATTTTGTCGGATTTAATATTATCGACATTTCTAAATATTTTGAACTCCCTGGCGTCTTGGATGACCTCGTCCTTACCACCTTGCCACGCGTCCTTAATCTCCTTGTACACCTGTGTACTTGGACTTAGACTCCACATGACTGCACCCCGTGACGTTTTATCATTTATCTTTTCGACAAAATTGATCCCTTCTTAATAGTAAAGAAGTACACCTGGAAAGGAACTTTGATTGTTGTTAATTAACAACTAGTTTCAGATTATTAAGGGCTCGAGAAGGTGGTCAGGCAGAGATAGTCCTAGCAGAGAATTACTATTCATATTACTATTCTTTTAGCGATTACATCAGAATGTAGGTCAGAAAGGAATACAATAGTTTATTTTAAGATTATGTTAAAAGTATCAGTTTGAAAACATATGGATTTTAATATTATTAATTATAACAAATTCTATATATCTGTCCTACATTCTCGACCACAATAATTCTGGGATACTCTGAGAAATGGAATTACATATTAAGTGGATCCTAAAATTCTAGCATCAGTATGCTTTCAGAACTGCTTCCAGCTTCTTGCTTTCTTTTAATATGCTATTTTAGTACACGTGTCAATAGTATCTAACTAAATAAATCTTCAATTCTTACTTAATAAAAATGAAGATGTTTGGTTTGTGTGTGCTGTCACAATCCTCAAGCAGCAAGACTTTTCAGCTGGTCAATTTGTCAATTGGATCTATTTTTTCTCGAAAAAGATTTATACAGTCGTTTTATCCACCCATATGAGGAAAATTTTATATTCTAGGGAAGGAGAAGGGATCGGAGTACTCTCTCTAAAGCTATTTTATAAGTCTACAATATATCATTTTATAATACACTTATTTTCTCTCTGTTAAAGATTTATTTCTTCCGACATAATGATACTCTGAAACCTAAGATTTAACTTTTTTTTTTTTGTTAGTTCTTAGGACAGTTTCTATTTTAATTAAAGCATTCCAGAGTTGACTTTGCCTGAAATAAGGTGTATCCTAAAGGCCTCCATACACGGTCAAAATGTTTGCACTAACATGATGTTTGACGTGTATGCCTTAAACTGCCCTAAATCAGGTTCGCGCAAAATATTTGATCTTGTATGGGGGCCTTTAAATCTGTTTGGCAGAAAAAATCAGGTCTGACGCAGAGAAGAGTTTTGGTTATGCCCAATTCTTAATCTACATTTTTGATTGTTATCCAACTAAGTACGATCCAAATTTGTAGCTCCAATATAGATCTGTTTTTAATTTTTAGATACACCAACACATGCATGCTTTCATTATTATGTACGCGGTGTGTCCCAAAAGTAAGGTCTCCAAGCACCTAGCGGCCGAGGGATTTTTTTTTCGCCTTAGATGGCAGCACTTCACCATAGGTTGGCTCTTCCACTTCCCTTGGCTGCCCTAGTTGACCAGATCGGACCCTTAGCGTGTGATGCGCAATAGAGATGGCTGCTTCCACGCCGGCTACCGCCACTTCCTTTCCTGTCTACACTCAGTTGAAGTCCGTTTTTTTGGACCAGAAAGGGGTTCTTCTCATTAAGTTTATCCCTACCGGAATCACAATCAATGCAACCTCTTATGAGACTCTGACAAAACTGCGCAGAGCAATTCGAAATCATACAAGCAAGAGACTTTGTACAAATTATCTATGGGGCGTCCTGATTGAAATCCTATAAAGTCCCCGACAAAAAAAGTTGTGCTCAAGCCGCCATCTTGGAAAATAGCGGCCAAAATGCAATTTTTTGCTTCTACTAGCGTAACTATTAGGTTTAAGAAAAAAATGTTCAAGTAAAAATTGTTTATTATGTAATTATCTATACATTTGGTCCTATTCATTATGTTGCTGGATCAATAGGTGAACAGATACAGAGAGGTTCTAATATAACATAGAAAAATATTAAGTACGGAAGTATAGACTACACTTATAAAATAAATGGGCTAATTTGTTGTTTTTTGAGTTGCTAAATACGAATTTTTTAACTTCCATCTCGAAATTCCACAGAATATTTTTCCCAAATTTTGTAATTGAACCCCCTAAAAATAGTGTTTTTTTAAAAAAAATAAATATATGCGTTTGTTTTTTGGGAAAAATAAATACATATCCAAAAAGAAGACAAAATTTGCAACAAAAAATATTCTATGGCGTTTTTGCCTAGGCAGAACAGGGTGGCGCTGGCGCGTCTCAAAAAATTTGCCATAGTGCTCCTAAGGCGAGATAGCGAATGTAAACGACATGAGGGCTTAAGGGGATTCGCGTAGTTTTAAGTGCAACGTAAAAAGCACTTAAGTACAATTACAAAGCACTTGTACAAAGTACAAGCAGCACCGCCGCACCAAGGCACATTTTCCGGGACGCGCCAGCGCCACCCTGTTCTGCCTAGGCAAAAACGCCATAGAATATTTTTTGTTGCAAATTTTGTCTTCTTTTTGGATATGTATTTATTTTTCCCAAAAAACAAACGCATATATTTATTTTTTTTAAACAAACACTATTTTTAGGGGGTTCAATTACAAAATTTGGGAAAAATATTCTGTGGAATTTCGAGATGGAAGTTAAAAAATTCGTATTTAGCAACTCAAAAAACAACAAATTAGCCCATTTATTTTATAAGTGTAGTCTATACTTCCGTACTTAATATTTTTCTATGTTATATTATAACCTCTCTGTATCTCTTCACCTATTGATCCTAGCAACATAATGAATAGGACCAAATGTATAGATAATTACATAATAAACAATTTTTACTTGAACATTTTTTTCTTAAACCTAATAGTTACGCTAGTAGAAGCAAAAAATTGTATTTTGGCCGCTATTTTCCAAGATGGCGGCTTGAGCACAACTTTTTTTGTCGGGGACTTATAGGATTTCAATCAGGATGCCCCAGAGATAATTTGTACAAAGTCTCTTGCTTGTATGAAGCATTTTTTTTTTCAAAAACCTAAAATGACTGGTCTATTAAGAAAATCTCCAAGAAAAAATGTGGAAGAGACAGGAGATTGATATGAAGCAAATTGTCAAGCAAAACTATGGAAGTTTACTGGACATCAGTCAATTTTTTAAGTGTGGGCGTTAATATCCGATAAATTACGTCCTTGTCGATTTCCGCATTCACATTATTCACACGACCGAGGAACATTTGACGCACACGATCCATGAACACGTGTGTGTGGAGAGGCTCTATCTTGTTGGAACCATAAGTGGACAGTACCAATTCGTTACCCTTTGAATAGGGGATGAAAAATCGGATTCCCTGACGAAATGTTAGAGAATGTAATGCGCAACTTCGCCAAGCGCCTCTAAGAATATGTAAATCGACAAACGGTCATTTATCGGACATTATTTTTCACACTTAAAAATTTGACTTATGTCCAGCAAAACTTCCTTAGTTTTGCTTGAAAATTTGCTTCATATCAATCTCCTGTCTCTTGCTTATGGTGACCATTTAAAATGTGGTCATCCGCGCTGCGCCACCCTATATAATATGAAGTAGATTTTTTATAATAGTTTTTTAATTGAAACATATTTGAATGTTTAATTTCTAAATAAGTTTACTTAAAATTAAAAAAAAAAAAAAAATTGGCCTTCGGTAAATTCCGAATAATTAAGCCTCATACTAGTATTATTTTATATATTATTGATTTTCCTAACTCAAACTTAAAAAAAAAAAATCAAGGTTGTTAAAATTCCATATTTAAAGTAACGTTTAAGTGATCTCCTAAGACGCTATTACTCGCGATTAACTAATTTCTATATTTATAACACTAATGTATTTGGCCAAATTATACAGATTCAAATTTTAGAAATAAATTATAGGGTTAGGGCCATGCTATTGCCTCTTTAGCTCATAAGAAAATTTAAAATTCGAGAACTAGTAGTTAAGAAATGTGTGGAAATCCAAAATGGGTTAGTCGATAGGGAAAGGGGCGACAGACTGGCGTCGACCCCTTGCTCGGTTTGCCTCACCCGCCTCTACGGGGAGGGAGCGGGCCTCGTAAAAACCATGAGGGCGGTGCTTCTTCTTTATGGCAGGATATCTTTATATTAAACAAGTGAGAATAAAGTGATGCTACTCTCGAGCCAACACTTGACTGTCCAACTATTGTAATATATTGTGTTTTTAAAATTATATCCAGATCTTGGTTCCTCTGTCTCTCGGCAAACTTTTGGTTAAGGATACAAAGTATCTAGTTTTATCTAGTAATTCTCAATTCCATATACAGTGGATGGTTAAACCCCGAGACAACCTTAGTTCAACCTTCAGAATAAAAAGTCATGTATGAATCCATCTACATGGCTTACGTGTTATCGATTAGTTGAATCTACTGATGAAACCTGTTGCACATAGTTCCCTTGTCTATAAACATGTGGAACTAAAAGCTAACTTTCCTAAATCTTAAGATCTCTGCAGGACTTTTTTTATTTAATGTAAAAACATTTTATAAATTTGGTTAGGGTTTCGTTTACTGTAAATTTCCTGACTTACAATCAGACAGACTAACAAAAAGACACGGCACCAAAAATGTTGTCTGATGTCAGAAAAGTTTTTGAAGAGTAGATTACAAATATATAAGTTAAACTCTCTCGAAATTAAAGAATGTTTTAAGAAATAATTTAGTGTTAAAGTTTTTATTCACACAAAAAAAGGAAATACAAAGAATATTCGTACGGTGTCTCACATCAGACTAACTGTCAAAACAAATACCGGGCGGGAGGGGGTGTGAAGACTCATAGCAACGGATATAAACAAAACAAACAACGTCCACATTTAACTTATATATTCCAAAATCAAAAAAACTAGTTTTATCATCCATATATTTACTTAAAGGAATATTCTATTTTCAAGTATTAAATTTGCAGATTGTTGACTTGGAATCAGGTGAAACATTGGAGGCTAATTCAGAAGGTGAAGTTTGCTTCAAAGCTTTACATTTCATGATTGGCTATTTCAACAATCCCGAGGCTACACGGGAAGTGTATGACGAAGAAGGGTGGTTTCATACCGNTACGGTGTCTCACATCAGACTAACTGTCAAAACAAATACCGGGCGGGAGGGGGTGTGAAGACTCATAGCAACGAATATAAACAAAACAATAACGTCCACATTTAACTTATATACCACTTAGGGATAGTGTTTAATTTTCGGCGCCATTTTGTCAAAAAACGGAAATTTTGATTGTCCCTCCCCCTTAAATTCGTATTTCCGCTGTTACTAAAAATACAGAAAAATATGCACAATGCGTGGTCTGCTGGGCCATAGAAAAAAAAAGATTAGCAATTTGATCTGATTTACTGGAAATCCATGATGGCGGATTATTCATCATCAATTTTCGGCGATATTTTGTCAAAAAACATCAAATCGTATAATAGGTATTGAAGAGTAGATTACAAAAAAAAAATTTATAACACTTTTTTTTTTTATATCCTATGCAACTTGTAGACGTGTAGTTACAAATCCTTGGACAACAGTAAATATTGATTTTTGAAGTGTTGAGTTTATCTTACTACACAATATCTCTTGGCTGGTTTATACTTTTGGTATACGACCTAAGCTGTTTGCTATAATCCTGTGTCAAGGTATTTCATGTAATAACACGTGTTCAGTCCTTTCCACTATAAAATTGCCAATATACAGCCAGCCCTTTGGGAGTATTTTCTCTATCCTACCCTCACCCTTTTATTTATGTTTTGAAATATAATAATAAAGATCAGATATAAAACAATATTGATAAGGATTTGGATACTAAACAAAATAAATAGATTAGATTATTCATTTATCTATTAATCAAAAATTCATAAAATCCTTAACAGAAATGCGTTCTGACATCAAGAAACATCCGTCCGTCCGTTTTTGAAAACAATCATATCAACGATTTCTTGTTCGATGTTATTGAATTTTAGTTGATTTATCGAAAAGAGCCCACAAAAGGTTCTAAAAATGAATTTGTCATTCCCACTGGAGGGCTGACCCCAACTTTGCTCTTTTACACTACAGGGCCATAGTTCAATCAGTGCTGGATGTTAGTTGCATATTTTACGGACTATGCGGGATTAGTCAGTAATATGATTTACTCTAGAAGATTCAAAATTGTGGTTGACGAATATGTCTTGGATTGCTCTCCTCTACTCCTTTAGCTGTGATGTATTCAGAAGCCAAAGAACCTTCTTTATTTGCCAGAAGAGAAATATTATTTTGTAGATTTCTCTTAAGGAATTATTCCTAAGCCAATGTGGTATAAAAAATAATCGATCTAGCCTCGAGTGCGAGTTTACCTACTCATTTTGGAATTAACGAAGAACTTTCAGTTATATTATAGAGTAGAGCTTACAAGTTCTTGGTTAGCGATATTTATGTGATTAAAATAGCAGTTGTTCAACGTTAGTAACAGTGGTACGATATGACCTCCATAGAAAGTTTTTACAAATCTATCATTAGTTGTATTGGGACAACACTATGGTGTAGAGCGACCAGATCAGTGGTGACAACCATCAGTAGATTGGGGAAGCCAATCACGCGAAATAGAGTGTTTTTTGGATTTTTGTACTGATGTGTGTGTTTGTCGTAGAGACATGCAATTTTCTGGAAATTGTTGAGGTTATAGTGCATTTTTAAGAAAAAATTCTATATGCCGGGAAATGGGTTGAGTTTCAACGGGAAATCGTCTACGGTCAAAAAGGGCATTTTTTTAACACATTTTTTTCGTATAACTTTTGAAATAATTAAAAATTTTAATTTTTTTTTTCAAGGCTTTTGTAGATCTTGCAGAGGTCCATAGCCAGTAGCGAGAACTTTTTTTTTCACGTGCATCCCCGCTTAGGGGCAACAACGGGAAATTTTGTGTTCGCCGATTAGAAAACCGGATATATTTGGTACGGGGTGTTGTATATCGTTGGAAAGCCCTTGGGAAGAGTACAAAAGTTATGCAAAAATATTTATAAATTTTTCACGTTTCAGGCCCTTTAAAGCGAAAAAACACTTTTTACCACTTTTTTTCAAACGTTTTTATAAATGGTTCACGTATCTCCTCCTAGGGCATTTATACGACGCTATTGG
>KZ652087.1:230187-254694 GCA_001010745.2 Gerris buenoi
TTTTTTATTAAATACATATATTTATATTTTTCAATAACTATAACAAATTTTAATAAATATATTTTTATGACTTTATATAAAAAATTAATTTTAAAATTTATGTTATTTTGGACTGATGGTGTTTCTTACCCAAGTATCAATTTGTTTTTTTAGGTTGTTAGGGTTTTTAATATCTCTGATAACATGGGATAGAGAATTGAACAATTTGATACCCACATAGGAAGCATGTCTTTGAGCTAGGCTTGAGTAAGTTTTCGGTAAAACCAAGTCTTGTCTAGTCTGTTTTCTAGTCTCATGTCCGTGTGTTATTAGTTGTCTTGGTAATTTAAGTTGATTAAGGAGTACTATTTTTTTGTTTAGCTGTTCAATACTAAGAGCAGGAAATTCTTTTAATTTATTAATTCCCGTGGATCTCCAGTAAAACGTTCCACAGAACGAATAGAGTCTAGTAGATGTTGCGCCTTACGAGCTTTTAGGGCTTCTAGTCTCCTTAATCCTTCCATAACGTCCGGCCCTGCCTGTCCTTGTTCCGACGATGACATATTTGTCCGTTACCGCACTTTACCACTAAACTTAAATAAACCACCGACTCCCGGGTTTCGGCACCAGTTAAACTCTTTCGAAATTAAAGAATGTTTTAAGAAATAATTTAGTGTTAAAGTTTTTATTCACACAAAAAAAGGAAATACAAAGAATATTCGTACGGTGTCTCACATCAGACTAACTGTCAAAACAAATACCGGGCGGGAGGGGGTGTGAAGACTCATAGCAACGAATATAAACAAAACAATAACGTCCACATTTAACTTATATACCACTTAGGGATAGTGTTTAATTTTCGGCGCCATTTTGTCAAAAAACGGAAATTTTGATTGTCCCTCCCCCTTAAATTCGTATTTCCGCTGTTACTAAAAATACAGAAAAATATGCACAATGCGTGGTCTGCTGGGCCATAGAAAAAAAAAGATTAGCAATTTGATCTGATTTACTGGAAATCCATGATGGCGGATTATTCATCATCAATTTTCGGCGATATTTTGTCAAAAAACATCAAATCGTATAATAGGTATTGAAGAGTAGATTACAAAAAAAAAATTTATAACACTTTTTTTTTTTATATCCTATGCAACTTGTAGACGTGTAGTTACAAATCCTTGGACAACAGTAAATATTGATTTTTGAAGTGTTGAGTTTATCTTACTACACAATATCTCTTGGCTGGTTTATACTTTTGGTATACGACCTAAGCTGTTTGCTATAATCCTGTGTCAAGGTATTTCATGTAATAACACGTGTTCAGTCCTTTCCACTATAAAATTGCCAATATACAGCCAGCCCTTTGGGAGTATTTTCTCTATCCTACCCTCACCCTTTTATTTATGTTTTGAAATATAATAATAAAGATCAGATATAAAACAATATTGATAAGGATTTGGATACTAAACAAAATAAATAGATTAGATTATTCATTTATCTATTAATCAAAAATTCATAAAATCCTTAACAGAAATGCGTTCTGACATCAAGAAACATCCGTCCGTCCGTTTTTGAAAACAATCATATCAACGATTTCTTGTTCGATGTTATTGAATTTTAGTTGATTTATCGAAAAGAGCCCACAAAAGGTTCTAAAAATGAATTTGTCATTCCCACTGGAGGGCTGACCCCAACTTTGCTCTTTTACTCTACAGGGCCATAGTTCAATCAGTGCTGGATGTTAGTTGCATATTTTACGGACTATGCGGGATTAGTCAGTAATTGGATTTACTCTAGAAGATTCAAAATTGTGGTTGACGAATATGTCTTGGATTGCTCTCCTCTACTCCTTTAGCTGTGATGTATTCAGAAGCCAAAGAACCTTCTTTATTTGCCAGAAGAGAAATATTATTTTGTAGATTTCTCTTAAGGAATTATTCCTAAGCCAATGTGGTATAAAAAATAATCGATCTAGCCTCGAGTGCGAGTTTACCTACTCATTTTGGAATTAACGAAGAACTTTCAGTTATATTATAGAGTAGAGCTTACAAGTTCTTGGTTAGCGATATTTATGTGATTAAAATAGCAGTTGTTCAACGTTAGTAACAGTGGTACGATATGACCTCCATAGAAAGTTTTTACAAATCTATCATTAGTTGTATTGGGACAACACTATGGTGTAGAGCGACCAGATCAGTGGTGACAACCATCAGTAGATTGGGGAAGCCAATCACGCGAAATAGAGTGTTTTTTGGATTTTTGTACTGATGTGTGTGTTTGTCGTAGAGACATGCAATTTTCTGGAAATTGTTGAGGTTATAGTGCATTTTTAAGAAAAAATTCTATATGCCGGGAAATGGGTTGAGTTTCAACGGGAAATCGTCTACGGTCAAAAAGGGCATTTTTTTAACACATTTTTTTCGTATAACTTTTGAAATAATTAAAAATTTTAATTTTTTTTTTCAAGGCTTTTGTAGATCTTGCAGAGGTCCATAGCCAGTAGCGAGAACTTTTTTTTTCACGTGCATCCCCGCTTAGGGGCAACAACGGGAAATTTTGTGTTCGCCGATTAGAAAACCGGATATATTTGGTACGGGGTGTTGTATATCGTTGGAAAGCCCTTGGGAAGAGTACAAAAGTTATGCAAAAATATTTATAAATTTTTCACGTTTCAGGCCCTTTAAAGCGAAAAAACACTTTTTACCACTTTTTTCAAACGTTTTTCTACATGGTTCACGTTTCTTCTCCTAGGGTATTTATACGAAGCTATTGGGCTTTTGAGGCATAAAAGCCTATGAAATGCTGCTCCTGGCGTTTTGTTTTTAAACTCGATGGCACTTATACTTTTGGAGATATGGTGTTTTAAATTTCGAGGTGCAAGATGGTACATAGGAAATACGTACGGAGAAAACAAAAGTACTTTTCTACTCTGCTTCGTATGGCCTAAAAAAAGTCTTTTTCAAGGGGTAATAGCAATCCCCTTTTTTTAGTACCTTCGAGGGGGGGAAGTCGAGTTTCTCGGCGAAAAACACACGAAAATAGTGTTTTTCCGAAATTTCGACTTAGACCTTCTGTACCGTTCGCAATTTTAATGGGACAGAATGTAAAAGGGTACCGGACTTTAGGTCAAATTGTCCTTTTTAAGAATCTGGTTTGTTTTTATATTTCCGATTCCTACTTCGGGTGCTACGTTCTCCTTAGGAAGCCGCAACCAGAAAGGGACGTTGTACCGATTTGACAGAGGTATCGTTGGAAAGGCCTTTTAAAATTTACCAAATGTGTGCCAAAATATTTTCGAAAAACTGTATTTGGTTTGTAATTTAGTGCCCTTTTGTACTTTTAGAGTGCCGGGTACGGGGTAAGTTACTCCACTGTGGGGCTAATAGCGTCGAGGGATTTAACAGCTCGAAAATTTCCTTCAGTCAAAAGCTGTGCCAAGTAACACTTGAATGTACTGTACCCTTTTCGTAACTGTACCTTTTCGTATATGGGTACAGAGGTACTTTTAGTACCACGGTTGTTGTAGGGCGCATTGTAAAAAGAAAAAAATTAAAGAATTGCAGCTTTTTGCTCAAAAGTGTATGGGGTTTATTGCCTTTTTACCCATTTCATTCATGAAATTGATTTTTTTATTTCTACTTATTTTTGTACTTATTGTACCGGTTTGGAAAAATCGGTCGAAAAACGCTACTTTTTTGTCTTTTTACTGTACCGTTTCGTATTTCATAGGATCGGGCTGAAACTCATAAGGTATTTAGTACTTTAAAGTAGTAAAGTGAACGTGAAAAGAAAATCTTAAATTTAATACTATACCCCTCATGCACCCACATGAGGGGTACAAGGTTGTGTACTTCTGTTTAAGAAAAGGTAAAGATATTAGCTGGCTAGCCATGTTTGGTATCGTTGGAAAGCCCTTCAAGATTACTTTAAAATGTACAAATGTTACATGTTACGTTTGAGACCCTTTTGAACGATAAATAGTTTTTATGAACCTAAGCTCAAAACCCGACTTGTTATTTTAACGAGCGAGGTCTACTGCTCACAGAACTACTAGTTATATTGCCTTTTACATAAATTATTGTTGAGTTTTTGTAAAATGCAAGTGCTAAAAGGCATTGTTCATTAAAAAACTTAAAAATAATAATAATATAAATAAAGTGAATTCTTAAGCGTGACTGTATTCTTTCAAATATGAAAAAGGTGTCGTTATTTAGGTATTCTCAGAAGAAAACATTTCCTCTAGTCTGCTGAAGCACTCATCTCTTACCCTAGCCCTGTAGCCTAGTTCATATGTAAGGCTTGGGATTTAGCCCAATACTTTTGTACTAGACTGCTAGCCTGGTCAAATTACATATTCGCTAGGGAGCTCTACCCATCATGAGTGACTCAGGAAAGATTGGATTTTACTCAGTCCCAGTCTCTATCTACAAACTTTTCTGTCTCATACGTTGATATCCTAGTTCTGAATCTACATAATGACCTAGTTAAATACTTGTGGACTTTTGAATATGAACAGGCTAATTAGACGCTTGTAAATAATGTTTTGAAGTAAAGACATGGTTATATTTATTGCCTATTTTAAGGACGGTTAAGGGGGAGGGGACTCTTAGGTCTAGAACGCACTCTCAATGTTAGATGTTTACTCTTCTTTGCATAAAAGCTTAATTTAAAGAATGCTTATACTTAAAATTCTTTCATTTACAGGACTGAAAAATCAATTTATTAGTAGTTATACACTAAATATTTAATTCATGTAGTGTTTTCTAGAACCAGACCGTTTAATAAAAAAATTACTAGCTGGTCCTTTAGCCGACTTACGGACGTTTAGCAATCTTAGCAATTTATTGTATTACTTTTATGGTTATCAATAATTCGCTCAACTGAAATACACCGCTTTTCAAATATATCTCTAACAACCAACCTTATAACCCAATACTACATACATAGATAAGTGGTGGTTTTTATAACTATGAAGGAGTATTATGCACTTTTGCCAATTTCATAGCTCCTGAAGTTTGAGTGGTCTTAATTCAAATTGCATTGTTCAGATACACAAATACCTTTCTTTCAGCTCCCTCTCCCTAATTTCACCATCATAGGATTAGAATATCAAAAAAAATCCTTCTTAGTGGGTACTAATATTCTAAGAAGAAGCTATTCTTAATGCTTCTTAGGAGCAGTACTTTAATTTGGGTTCAACTACCCTCTTCATAGCCTTCTTTCCATTTCTTGCTCTTGGAATCTTGTTTAATTTTTTGCGTAGAATGTGCTTACGTCCTAAAGAAAGCCTTTCAAAAAACATGTCAGGTCACACTTTTTCATATCCCACTTGGGAGTCGAAATCTACTTATTTATGCATTTTATTTCCCAACACCTCGTACTGAATAACCACACAAAATTCCAACATATATTATAATATATAAACATTCATGTTTAAGTTTTTGGTAGTATTCATACTACGGAAAGTTTAAATTTTTAATTTATATCAAATTATAATTATTATTAACAACGGGAGACAAACAGAGAAAAATAGACTTTAGCGCCGGGACTCGAACCACGAGTCTCTATATTTCCAGTATTGCGTTCTAACCAACTAAGCTACACTGAATAATAATTTCCTCTCTCGAGCTCGTGTGTGTGTGCGTGTGTCTGTAATAGTGTACTGCAGGAAAGGATAGTTTAGGATTATTTTATATTGGATATTAGTGTGTAATGTGCCTCCAGTGCGATTAGGAATATTAAAAGAAAATAAACTACCTTTATCCTTTACACTCCCTAGTCTTAAAAAATAAATGACTTAAATTTTATCAACAAGTAACAAACGATAGCTAAAGAGAGTGAAATACGAACAAGTGAAAAAAGAGAGATATGCTATACGATTACGAAAAGGTATTGAGGATCTGAATTGATTTCCTTAGATACTTAGCACGGAATAAGGATAGGCAGATAAAATATGTTTTTTTCTCTTAGAAGAGCATATGCGTTAAATTCGGATTAAACTTAGTGGAGGGTACCAAAAAGTATTAAATGTCATGTTTGTATATTATAGGTGAGAAGTATTAGGATTGCCGGAGACAAAAAGTATTAAATGTCATGTGTGTATATTATAGGTGAGAAGTATTAGGATTGCCGGAGACAAAAAGTATTAAATGTCATGTGTGTATATTATAGGTGAGAAGTATTAGGATTGCCGGAGACAAAAAGTATTAAATGTCATGTGTGTATATTATAGGTGAGAAGTATTAGGATTGCCGGAGACAAAAAGTATTAAATGTCATGTGTGTATATTATAGGTGAGAAGTATTAGGATTGCCGGAGACAAAAAGTATTAAATGTCATGTGTGTATATTATAGGTGAGAAGTATTAGGATTGCCGGAGACAAAAAGTATTAAATGTCATGTGTGTATATTATAGGTGAGAAGTATTAGGATTGCCGGAGACAAAAAGTATTAAATGTCATGTGTGTATATTATAGGTGAGAAGTATTAGGATTGCCGGAGACAAAAAGTATTAAATGTCATGTGTGTATATTATAGGTGAGAAGTATTAGGATTGCCGGAGACAAAAAGTATTAAATGTCATGTGTGTATATTATAGGTGAGAAGTATTAGGATTGCCGGAGACAAAAAGTATTAAATGTCATGTGTGTATATTATAGGTGAGAAGTATTAGGATTGCCGGAGACAAAAAGTATTAAATGTCATGTGTGTATATTATAGGTGAGAAGTATTAGGATTGCCGGAGACAAAAAGTATTAAATGTCATGTGTGTATATTATAGGTGAGAAGTATTAGGATTGCCGGAGACAAAAAGTATTAAATGTCATGTGTGTATATTATAGGTGAGAAGTATTAGGATTGCCGGAGACAAAAAGTATTAAATGTCATGTGTGTATATTATAGGTGAGAAGTATTAGGATTGCCGGAGACAANGTTACGACAGAGAAAAATCATTCTCCCGTATAGCTCAGTTGGCAAGAGCACCTGTACGGATTAATAGGAGGTCCCGTGGTTCGAGTCCCGGTGCGGGGGTCTATTTTTCTCTGTATGTCTCCCGTAGTTATTGATAATTGTAATTTGAATTATTTAAAATTAAATCTTGTATTAAAAAGTAGAAATAAAGTAAATTAATTTAAACCCGGCGCAGGAGCTTGTTTTTCTCTGTCTGTTTCCCGTAGTTAATAATAATTATAATGTGATTTAAATTAAAATTTAATCTTTCTGTAGTATAAATACTACCAAAGTCGTAAAAATGAACATTTTAATAAAAATGGTTTGGAAATAGTCGACTTCTAATTATCTTTTATATTAATGCTATCAAGGGTATTTGAAATGTAGATAATATGATAAAATTAAAAGCTTCTCTTAAGAAGTATAGGGATGATTGTGCTTGGAAGTATTAATCCATATTAAGATTTTTAAAATGGATTTGTTGCTCGGCTACAGTAGACATTTACGTCACGCGAAAAACGACGTGACAAATGGGAGGCTCTTGAATATCGTGTCAGGAAGTTAAAATATTATTAAAGGTAGATCAGCTTTCACTTGCATTCATTGTTGTTCTATTCTATATTTTGCCGATAGAAGTTCTAAATTTTTTATATGATAATTTTATATATTTTTTATATCAGAGTTTCTAGCGGACCAAATGGTAATCAAAACGGATTAATTTTTCATAGTTTCGCACCTTAAGATCTATCTACATCAATAGACCATGGAAAAGCATTGAAATTTATTATGATATGTGGACTGAATGTCCATAAACATAAGCATGATTATTGAATCATGCTTATGTTTTTATGGAAAAACGTTGGTTTTTCCTTAAAATGGTTGACATTTTTTTAGGGTTTTGCAGATCCTTCTCGAAACCCTTATGCCGAGGGTGATGAGTCTGTCGTCGGTCTTTTATTCATATCTCCCAAACCGTTAAATGTTAAATGTTGCATTCTTTATTGATATTATGAGTTGAAAGGTAGCCCAAAATAATGACCCCTCCCTATAACGGTAAATACTAATATTTTGAAATATCTAATGTACTACCTTATACAGGACGATGGAAATTTTATGAACAAAAATTCCCACTTTTCATAAATCGAAAATTTCGTGTACACAAGTGCACCCAATCTGTTTTTTAAATTTTTAGTGGAGTATTAAATATGAAAGCTGCTGATAAGTTGGTTACAAAAATATGTTTATTTTAATTTTTTAATTTTTTTGTTTTATGGGTTAAAATATACCCGAATCAAATATCCCCATCCTTCCGGCGGGGGACTGCCAGTTATAGAGTTATAATGACTATTCCTAATATTTCGAAATAATTCATCCAAATACCTTATGATTAAAATTTCCCCAAAAAAATAATTTATCTAGTCCATATAACCAATAAAAAACATTGCGAACCCCCAGGGGATCAAACCAGGTACCCCTTACGTCACTTGATTCTTGTCTTTGTTTAGTTTATTACTGCTTTCCATTAAAATTATTTTATTTACTTTCATATAGAATGAGGTGGAGAAATATTATTGTATTAAAAAATATATAACGGATATGCATAATAATCTACTAAACCCTAGAAATTGTAGATTTTTGGAGTGAATCCAAATTATACTTTAATTGCATTCTTACTTAAAGGTCTTTATAAGTTCGTGGTAATTGTCGTCGTTAATTTTATTTAGTAATTTGCATGCAAACCTTGCAATATATTATACAATGTTTAAGTTAATAACAATATTTTCTCATTCTAAGGTATTGTAAAGAAACTTCTTATAAATAGCTTCATTTAAACCTAGAAACATTTAGTTGCCTTTTTTATGTTTTTATTTATTGACGAGATTATGGAAGTTAATGAAAAGTGCTTTTTTTTATTAAAACCTTCATCTTTAAATGTACTCCCATTTTTTTTTAATAAATTTAGACTTAAAAAAAAAATTACCATTTTCCATTAATAAATAAGTATATTTAATAGCAATAATTTATTGATTTACATGTTTGAGGCCTTGAAAAAACCTGACGGACATGGGTTAAAAATTTTTTTTTTTTTAATATAATTTTTTATCTGTGCAGACGCGTAGAGCGAAAATACTGAACCGATTCTGAAAAATAAACAAGGATCTAACTAAGAAATTCATTTTTATTCAAAGTTTATATTCGCTCCCCCCCCCCCATAAAATAGTATAGTTTACTAGCTATTAAATAATAATAATTCTGACCCCACTAGAAATTGAAACATTCATCCACGTTCCAATTTGCATCAGGGTTGAAAGAGGGTTTTTTGAGATCTTTAGCAGAGTCAGAAGACCTTATTACATGTAGTTATTTGTTACTTGCATTAGTGAAATGAAATGTCCAAATAAAAAGCCTAAGTTTGCGTGTAGATAATATAATAACAAAAGAAACAGGTAGTTGTTGTTCTGTTACAGACAACTAAAGGAAGTCCTCAGGGTTACACCCTTGCTCCTCTATTGTTCAGACTTTTTTATTTTACTCCACCGAATTAAATAGTTGTTTTTTTACCCTAAATAGGCTAAAACATCCAAATACTCTCATAAATTGTTTTCCCTTGGCCTTTAACATAGTTGTAAAGGCTTGGTACTTTATTCCGACCAAAAAACATTAATCATTCGGTCTATTAAAGAGTATACAATCAAATTACTAAAAGGGATCTAAAACCGTCTCCAAAATAAAAGCTTTGCTCTGTAATACTTTGTGAAGACTCACAAAAGAATAAAGAGACTTTATTGCGGCTTTAATGGAAGATGGGTGTAGCGAGTCTAAAAAACGAATGTTTAATGATCACAAAAATAAGAATAATGGAAAACTTTTTAAATTAAGTTTACCTCTTAATATCTTTTAAAAATAACTTAGAGAGCACTTAATTATGTTTTGTAATTATAAATTGTTTACAGCTGAAATGTATTTAACGATTATCTGCTAGAGATTTTCAGATTCTTTTACGTTGAACATTAATTTATTTGAAAAGTCAATTCTAAAAATATTTACATTAATCCATGTGGCACTAACAGGGCAGATAGATGAAAAGGAGGATCTTAGACTTACACAAAACTTCCGAAATGGATGCATAAATAATAATAATAGCAAAAATAAACAAATAATAATAGTGTAGAGTTCGAGAAATAGTCTAGTCAAGAAAGGAGACCTTTAGGAACATTTAATGCGAACGTTTCAGTATGTGAAATGAGTTTATTGCCAAGGCTGTGGACACTATCTTGGATAATAATTGGTCATATTTTTCGGTTTTTCGAAAATATATAGGATAAGATTAAATGTAGGTACTAAAAATTATTATACTCACAATTAACTGTCTTCAAGCCATATTGGGTGTGAAATGGGTGGTGGGAGGGCTTTTTTTTTACAGAAAAGAAGAATTAACCTTAACTAGAATTAAATTCTAGTTGAGAAACGAGTTTTGAATTATTAGGGTGTGGGAGGTTGATTTTTTTTTCACCCCACATGTGTACCTGAGTTAATATTTGACTTAATAATAATATTTTAAAAATATTTAAAGCAGACATGAAAACTTTTATACCATAACATTACGAGTTGTCTTTACTATGATTTCACAAAATTGAGATCATATTTCTGTATGAAGGACTTGTGTGGTGTGTGTTTGTTGTGTTTATAAGTATAGGTTTTTTATTGGTTTGACTAGGGAATGTATTGAGATTTTTTTATGTTTTAATTAAACTTCTCTAAGAAGAAGATTTTCAACAAAATACAAACATATGTTTGTATGGTGAAGGCGTGTTTCACGCCGCGCCTGAACATTTTTTTTTTTTTAATTTTTAAAGGCTCTGTTGATTTCTAGTAGTTCTAATAGTTATCTTTCCTTTGTCACAATTGTTAGTGTGTGTTCCAAGTTGATATTGTTAATTGTGTGGGTATTTCCGATAAGGATGTATCACAATGTGTGTTTGTATACTCCATTATTTACTAATTTATCTAGCTTTTCTTTAGGCGTACCAATTATTGTCTTAAGATTTGTGTATGCTTTGTAACTCTTTTTTAAGTTAAATTTATTTAATTACTGGCCGATGGATATTGTTCCTAAGTACGGCAGTTTTACTCATTTATTATTATTAATAATGGGTGGTTCTGGTATTTGTGTGCTTAAAGTTATAGCTTACTTTTCTAATTTAATAAAAGGAAAGGAAATGAAAGGAAGGCTATTATGCTGATACTAGCATGACCCTAGGTGAAGGCTAGAATATATTAGGACTTAAGGTTCTAAAATATTTAAGCTTATAATAATGAATAGTTTTGGTAAATAATTTTACCAGATATAATATATATTTTATGGATTAATAATTGATATAAGCTTTTGACAAAGGTCATAACTGACATTTGGATAAACGACGCTCTACTGTATATTTAACACTATGCTAAAATTAAAAGCAAAATATATTTCTTTATTATTTTAGGTAGTAAGGTTTCATAACAATATAAAAATGATTTAAATAGAGAGTAGCATTTTGTATTTCCTTTTGCCAGTAGTTACTGAAAATGGGTTTAAATAAAAATTAAACCCTAAGAACGAAGTAGCAGTGACTTTGGTACATAAATAACACAACACGAATTATTAATAATTCTATGTTTCCAACTTTTATAAAATTAATTCTTAAATGCTCGCTAACGAAATGATTCACCTCAAATAATTGAACACGATCCATTTTTTCCTTTGCTGTCCTCTTTGTATATTATCAACTGATAATATACAAATGCTCTAATGAAGATTTTCAAAAAGAAACATCATGACTTCATAACAAGGTTTGAAGGTATCCCAATTTAGGAATGAAATATCACTTTTGTGTGTGTGTGTGTGTGTGTTTTCATTAAAAACCCCTGAAGGCCCAAGTTTTAAAAAAATGTACTATGGGTCAAATTTATGTAGAATTATTGATTTTATGGTAAACAGAGGGATTTAGAAAAATAGTCACGTGCCAGTGACAGGTACACTTAAGGTAAGAGGACAACTGACAGCTTGGCTTAACAACAACCCTTTATCCGTTCCCCTCTCATCCATTTCCTCAATACATGAAAAATGCTATGCGCATATGCATATCCACACAATNAAAAAAAGTAAGCGGATATGTTAGAGGTTAGAGAAGGACTACATTATAATAAAAAAAACTTATCGAAGCAGATAAAGGGAGGAAAAGGTAAGAAGATAACATTAGTAAAAAGTTAAAATAGGAAAGAGCTTTGCCTACCTTTTTTTTTAAAAAAAATGTAAAGAAAAAACTAGATCTTATTTAATAGATTTTTTAAATAATCAAATAATTTTGCCGATGATGCACACTACCAAAATGCATAAATTGTTAATAACAGAAAATTTGTTTTTATGGTCTAGTATTATTTTAAATCTTATTGGTTATTTTATTTATTTATTTTTAATATGACTAAAAAAAGAAACTTTTTCCTCTTTATTTATTTAACTACTACAAATATTTTGGATAAGGCTTTTCAGAAGAAAATCTAAGTGGGCTTAAGGACGAAATATATGTTTTTTATTTTGTTAAATCATTGTAAAATAACTGGTGTTTAAAATGGGCAGTGTTTACCCTGTTTTAACATTGGATTGTATGAGTTTAGACATGGTTTAGACAGTTTGTTTGGTTTGCAAGGAAGTCAGTTTTGCTGAGACCTGTGCAGGGAGAGAACCCTCCCTCAGCAAATTGCCCCAAAGGTCACTTACCATCGATTTCTTTTTAAACACTCCACTGTCAGTTACACTTGATACTAAGGGGTAAAATTTAGACCTATTATCCTTCTATTGTCGTATCACGTGTCATTGAGATATTTATTTGGTGTTGACTAATAGTTTAAAATCCCCTTTGTTCTCAAATGACGTAATAGGTCGTGATTATGATCTAATTAAAAAAAAAAAAAAATCTTTCAAGCTGCGAATTAACCTTGCAGCGCAATAGTTAGTGACGAAAATGAATGAAATGAATGATAAAAATTATAATCCTAAAACTATATTTATATTTATCATTAAGAATCAGTGTGAGGATATCACGGCGATAATGAACACTTAAGATAAATATTTATTTCAATTTTTATAAGATAAAGATTTATAGTTATTATTTCACATGTATAAAATAAAATAAATAATATTATAATTAAGACTAATTTAGAAATTAAAAATATTAAATTAGTTATTTGGAGGTGATTGTTATTGACTGAATTGTTGATTCTGCAATATCTTGGGGAGATATTGCAAAAAAAGTAATAATTAAATTTTATTATCCCTACAGACCAAAAAAAAAAAAAAAAAAAAATCATTAAAGCGACTGAAAATTGGCAATATAAAGTTGTTATAAAGTAACTTTATAATGTTTGTATGACTAAAATTAAAATTAGAAAAATAAAATGTCTGTTCTGTATTCAATGATAAAAGAAGAAGAGAGAAAACTGGAAATTGGTAATGTCATATTGTATTAATAAAGGAAATTGAGAAGGTATTGTTAAAAAGATTAAAGAAGCCGTGCTGTCCATTATAATTCTAAAATAACTTGATGTGTGCATGCTACTTTAATATTAAACTAGTTCATTATATTTTATATTACTTTAATCAAAATCTATTATTTTTATTAAATTTAATTAAATATTCTAGAGGATATTATATTTCTTCAGGATATTAGTTATTTATAAATCAAAAGAACACTAATCAAATCAAATTTTTATAAACACCTAACAACATTTTTTTTCATCTTTAACACCATAATAAAACCTTAGTGGGTAAGAATGAGACCACAAAGCATCAACACAATACCTTATTATGGGGCGATGAAATTTCCCGATAAAATGCATTTTACCTAGTTGTCATTACCGATAATAAACAAAAACAAAAGGGGGATCGAACTAGGGACACTTTTATTTTTAATTTTTTTTTTTTTTTTTTAGCCCTTCCGCCTACATTTATTCTTAAATTCGTTTAAATGTTTTTTTGTTTTTTTTCATAAGAGCAGGACGAGGAAGTTAAAAAATAAATTTTTTCATGAAATAATTACGTATATGCTTAATACTCTACGAAACACCCTAAAAAATGCTTGGATGCAAGCACTTCCGTGTGATTTTTTATTAATTTCATTCAGTATAGTTTTAGGAGATATAATTTAAATGGACTTCTTTTTTTCTTTTTGGAATTTTCTGTCTTGGAATTTTTCAATTTACAGTCTATAAGATTAGAGTTGGCACAATCAAAAGGCGGGAAAATTTTGAGGGAAACGATTTTATTGGTCCCCCATGTTGAATGCAACTTCAGAAAAAAANAAATATGTGTATTAATTTTTAACTTATACTTTTGATCAAATATGTTATAACAAACCTCTATTTCAATTCAAGTTATAACAAGTCTTTTAAATCAGTCAAAATTTTTTTGATTTTTACAGGAATTAAAGTATCAATTTAGGAAACTTTGAAGAGTGATGGCGGTTGAAATTATTCTGGGGCTATCTGCGGGCTACCTTCGACTAATCATCCAAATTTCATAAAAATCTGATGGCTCCATTTGTAGATATAGGTCTAAATAAATAATGCATATTTGTTCTCATAAATGCATATCCTCTGCCCTTATGGCAGAGAAACAAATGAACGCAGGAGGTTAAAACTTATATGGGGCTAACAATGGACTAATTATAATTAATAATTAGTCTTAAGTGAAACAGATTTCATTCTTGCAATTTTGAAATCGTAGAGTAAAAAATGTCGTTCTTTAGAACGATAGCACAGTTTCAGTTACCTTCGGTAAGCTCGGAAGCAATATATATATTTAATAATAATACCAGAGATAATAAATATAATATTTTCACAAGTTATAAAATAGTGAATATATGCCAAAGAATAATATGTGAATATATGCCAAAGAGAATGAACTCTTAATTACTTGGGCAAACTTTTAGGGTAAGTTTGTTCTTTATTAGTCTTTCTCAGTATTAATAGAAATAAATTAAAATTATAACAATGTCTTGATTATTTTATAACAATCTTATTTCGTTTATCATAAACCTTTTTAGTAATCAATAAAATATTACTTAGTAACTAATTAACTAAGTGACAAACGTAATAAATAATGTTAACTTTAATGAGACATAATGATAATATAATATAGTAAAATAAACCATCATGAATAGAGAATCAGAAAAAGAAACGCTATGCTTTATTGATTTTGTTAGGGACATAATGGAAATTTCGTCCTCGGAACGATCTTATAGTTTTGGTTACCTTCAGTAAGCTCGGTAGCCAAATTAATTTCTCAACTATATAAGCATGACATTCAACCACGTCTGCTTTCATTGATAATTTTTCGATCTTCTACTTTTGACTTATGTAATTATGTCTACAACCAAGTTTCATTTAAATCAGTTTTTTTTTAATTTAAGAATTACTAGTTTGTTCAGGCCACAGAAAACATCACTTTTTGGACTTTAAGGACGTTTTTACCTAAATGGCATTGGCCGTCAGGGTTACTATAACATGATCGATATGCCAACATAATTAGAGGATGGAAGATATGGAAAAGGTCTGTATATTATCATGTTTACTTTTTACAAGAGGAAAATCAATAAAAAAAGTAAGCGGATATGTTAGAGGTTAGAGAAGGACTACATTATAATAAAAAAAACTTATCGAAGCAGATAAAGGGAGGAAAAGGTAAGAAGATAACATTAGTAAAAAGTTAAAATAGGAAAGAGCTTTGCCTACCTTTTTTTTAAAAAAAATGTAAAGAAAAAACTAGATCTTATCTAACTCTGTAAATACATAAAAGACTCAAAATCAATTTTTTGAGCCCTAAACATTATTTTTCCTACAGTTGACCGATAAAGCGGTTGTTATTGCACTCAAAATAGTACGCAAAACAGCAGATTCCTGCACTTACTACTTTACCGCACTCGTTTTACTTTACCGCACACCAATGTTTCAACTTACGAACATAAAGAACTTCAATCTAACAAAGATTAAATAATCCAAATTATATTATAATTAACTACATGATTTAAACATAATATAGTGTTTAAATCATGTAGATAAAATATAAAATTCGATTCTTTAGATAAAATATTAAAAAGTAAAGATGGACAATCTAAAAAAAAAAAAAAAGATNCTGTAATATGGAACATTACCGGCCGCTCAGGGTAGGAATGTTTACAAGTGGAGGGTGGTATAGTTATTTACGTACCTAGAGCCGTAAGGGGTTTATTACAGGCCGAGGGCAAAGTTTGAAAGCACGAGTGCGTTTAACGCCCAACGCCTGTCATGGCGGTTGCTGCTAGTGGTGCGTAGTGCGTACACTACCCCCCCCCGCCAATAAGACAATATATTAAAATACAATTTTTCACTTCTCTTACGGCTTCTACTTCACTACAGATTACGGCAAAATAATCTTCAAAACCATAAATGCATATTAAGGTTACACTTCCGCTATTATAAAAATATTGATTGTTACAAATTGAATAGTTGACGCTTAGAACTACTAGCTCTTCCTGCACGCCGCGGCCGCTTCTCGTACTAGTGGCCTGTAAAAATACATGCTTTATTTTTACAGGCCCTAGGGCTGTAAAATAGAACTACCATCCGTTGTAAACCATGTAAACATTCATATCCGCAGGATATTAATGTTTATATGTGGTGGGCGATAAAACGTTTTACATGTTGATGAACACTCTATTATTTTATATTTTATTAACATTTTCAAAACTAACTGCAGGAAAAATTTAATGTGCAACTCGAGCTTTCCCCCTTCGCCTGCTGCTCGTGCGTAAAGCAAAGTGCCGCTTTGCGCACTAGTTGCACAAATAACTTTTTTCTTTTTTTTTTAATCTTATAAAATAAAATCATTGTAACATATAATGACGACAGCTGGGATTAGTTCAAAGATAAAGTAAAAAATGCGATTTTATTTTTTACTGATCGTTACTTTCCTATTTTATAATGAAATTATCTTTAATTACTTCAAAGTCAGATTAGCATATCTCTTATCATCATACTTTCAACGCGTGTCTCAATCTAAATTCTGTTTTCAATTATATACCCATTGCAATACGATTTTTTTTTTTATTCAGTTTCAATACACAACCAACAATTTGCTGTTGGACCATTGGAACCATTGCTGTTGAAACAATTTTTTCTATGGGGTTTAGAAATGAAAAATCGTTTTCAAAATTGTTTTGAAAACTCATGGACACGTAGTATATAAATATGTGTATTAATTTTTAACTTATACTTTTGATCAAATATGTTATAACAAACCTCTATTTCAATTCAAGTTATAACAAGTCTTTTAAATCAGTCAAAATTTTTTTGATTTTTACAGGAATTAAAGTATCAATTTAGGAAACTTTGAAGAGTGATGGCGGTTGAAATTATTCTGGGGCTATCTGCGGGCTACCTTCGACTAATCATCCAAATTTCATAAAAATCTGATGGCTCCATTTGTAGATATAGGTCTAAATAAATAATGCATATTTGTTCTCATAAATGCATATCCTCTGCCCTTATGGCAGAGAAACAAATGAACGCAGGAGGTTAAAACTTATATGGGGCTAACAATGGACTAATTATAATTAATAATTAGTCTTAAGTGAAACAGATTTCATTCTTGCAATTTTGAAATCGTAGAGTAAAAAATGTCGTTCTTTAGAACGATAGCACAGTTTCAGTTACCTTCGGTAAGCTTGGAAGCAATATATATATTTAATAATAATACCAGAGATAATAAATATAATATTTTCACAAGTTATAAAATAGTGAATATATGCCAAAGAATAATATGTGAATATATGCCAAAGAGAATGAACTCTTAATTACTTGGGCAAACTTTTAGGGTAAGTTTGTTCTTTATTAGTCTTTCTCAGTATTAATAGAAATAAATTAAAATTATAACAATGTCTTGATTATTTTATAACAATCTTATTTCGTTTATCATAAACCTTTTTAGTAATCAATAAAATATTACTTAGTAACTAATTAACTAAGTGACAAACGTAATAAATAATGTTAACTTTAATGAGACATAATGGTAATATAATATAGTAAAATAAACCATCATTAATAGAGAATCAGAAAAAGAAACGCTATGCTTTATTGATTTTGTTAACACTAATGTATGTATTCTCACGGTCTCTTCCGTTTTATAAATTATGGTTGTGATATTTTGCTTTATTAGCGGTATATAAATACAATAATCACCTGTTGTATTCTCACGGCTGGCTTATAAATGATTCGTGCATTTATTTACTCCACACTTATAACGAGTTCATATATCATTATTATTTTCTTTAAGTTGAAACTTTACTTGGGGTAAGCACGAAATGAGTGAAGCCAAAGCATAGTGTCACGAATATGAAAACAATAGTAGGTTAGAACTGCATTAGAAATTTTATAATTCTACATTTAACATTTTTATAAAAAAGGTTTTGGCTGAAATTCAATTGAATGTTTTGTACTTCGTGTGTTTTGTACTAGTGGATATCTTCCCATTTATGTCGGATTTGATAGTCTGATCCGAAAATAATGTAATTAGACGTAATATATAAGGTTTGTTCCAACCACATTTCAAACTAGTTTCAAACTGTACGACGCATGCGCATTAGCAAAAAACGTTGAAGTGTGCTCCGATGCGCAGGCGTCGGACAGTTTCAAACCAGTTTGAAGTGTGGTTGGAACAAACCTATTGTAAAATAATCCATTTTTAAAGGCTAACTTTAAACGCAACTTCCTATCACCGAAACACGTTTTTGTTTTTTTGTAAACTAGTAATGTAGCGATTTGGTGTTGTAATGTAGGACCTAGTCATGGTTTATAAATAAACCAATAAAACCTTTTTCTTAAAACGATATCGAATTAAGAGGTTGAATCACGAACCTTGTTCCTTTATTTCGCATGTACGTAGGGTGTAGAAAAGGTATTGTGTGGCTAGAAAATTTGATTGCGAATTTGATTGCCTCCAGACTTGTGAAATTTTTATGGTTTTTAAAAGTCTGTCGTCTACAGTATCTAGCTCCGTGCTGACACGTGGAGCCTTAAACTACTTGCCTGATTTAGATGAAGTAGGGCATAATTTATCAGAAAACTCATTTCCTATAAATTTAATTTCATTTATTAATATCAAGTAAAACCTTGAAATTAATTTTTAACCAGGATATTTATTTATTAGTTTAGATTGTACAAGCAAGGTTTGCAATCAGAGTCCCCAAAACAGCTCACGCAAACAAAACGGGGCACTCAAATAATTATAATAATAAAGATTTAAAAATTAAGCAACAATTGACTAGAATGAAAAAAAAAATTACATATCACAGTTAAAGCGTAGAACAGAAAGAATAATAATAAATGAGTGGTATTAATACAAATATAGCTATGATTTAGCCAAAAAATCAAAAACCATATTTAATACACCACCTGTATATCACCTTTTAAATAAGTTTAATATTATAACTAAGAATAGGGGAGTATCGACTGTGAAAAAATTAAATAATATTTTGGTGGGTAGCGAGGATCAGTCAAAAGTAAATAAAAAACACAATGTTTAGTTTACCGACGTTTCGGAAAATATATTTCCTTCTTCAGGGTAAGATTAGGAATGATTTTATTTTTAAAGTAGGAGTACAAGTTGGGATGTATATAGTGGGGGTAACAGCTCCTATACCACATGTTGCAAAGATATCATAAAGATGTCAGGAGGCATCTTCATATATATTGGTCTTAAAAAACTTTGTACATGTGGTATTCCTTGAAAAAGACTTTTAAAGGGTATTACAATATATCTGTACAACAAAGCAAAAAAGGGGGAGGAATTGAACAAAAAATTTAAAAGTAAGTAAATATAGTAAAAACCGAAAACAGTTGTGACGAGTGGAAATAATTATAATAACAGGCTTATATAACAGGCTTATAAACAATAACAGGCTTATAAACAANATATTTTAATTTAGGAGAGGGGTGAAAAAGAAATGTATATCTATATAAATTTATAAAAATCAATTTATGCGTATGTGCGTGTGTACAAAAGAAAAATTCCACTGCTTTTCCTTTTTAAAAAATTTAAGAAATTTCCTTCTGTAGTCGGAATCAATTATTTATTTGTGATGTAAGCAAATTATCTTAACAAAGGGGAGGGGGTTTAGAATTAAGGGGGAGGGAGGAGGGATAGATTAGGATAGGATTAAGAGGAGGGATAGAATCTAGATATTCTCGCTTTGTAAAATAATTTAAATGTTTCTTGATGGTAGTTTATAATTCCATTAAATTGAAAATAAAACATCCCGTAGCGAAGCACGGGTATACATCTAGAATATGTATATAGAATTAAGTAGGGATAATAGTTATTCTACTCTGATAATTTCGGCTAAAGAAATCCTTTGTTATGTTAAATATAATAATCAATGAATGTACGAGTACTATAAACTCATAGTTGGTACATTCATTGAATAAAATATCAAACAAAGCTGCATTTACATTTATGTTTGCCTTGTTACTGATTACTTTTTGGAAAGTTCCTTCCTCCCCTTCTATAGAACTGACTAATGTTAAAGGATTATTTATTAATCAATGGCCTTTGTTGACTTATGACCTTAATCATTTAACTTTTCTCGCTAGACTTATTTAAGAGTAATTTAATTTACTTAAGTTATGTAAATAAAACACTTGCCCATTTATATATTATTAATATGCCCTTCTATTTTAGGGTTGCTTTTCAATATTTAATTTAGTGTTATATCAATAATTTAAAGATTTATAAATCGATTCCTTCGTTTAGTATTTTTGTAGTTAGTTGTGTAGTAGATAGTTAAGTAGTTTTGCTGTTGATAATAAATTAAAAATAATATTTTATCGTTGAGCAATTTAGCTTTGTAATCAGAAAATATGTTTCGTGCACTCTGTGGTTCTTGCTAAGACAGTTAAGGTATACTAACCTGTGACAAACTTTTTGGTATGAACCTTACAATTTGTGTGCTTGTGTAATAGAAATTTATTACTACATATTTAATTTTAAAAAGTATTTTTATACATAAATTATACTGTTAGTTGTAAATTCGAATACTTGGTGATAATAATGATACTAAATAGACAGTGAAAAATGGAGCTGTTTGGGTAGTTTTATTGTTTATGATGATCAATTTTGCTTATCTATTATATGTTGAACAAGTCCGATTTTTTAAATTGGTTTAATTGTTTCGATTAAGTGCTACTTAATGGCGATTGATTATTTTTAGCTCATTTAACCCGCTTAATTGCCTATTAATAATTTAGATGTAATTATGAGACATCGACTTATATACATCGACTTTTTAATTATAGACATCGACTATACCCGACTACTGTTACTACAATAGAAAAGGTTCATTAAAATGAAAATATTTAGTATGGTTTGAGCATCATGGAATCATTATTTAATAATATATGACCGCGGGCTATTGTGTATTATATGTTATTATTATTTATTTAAAAAAAAAAACGTATTCTCGTAATAAATGTATTTGTTTTAATTGATGTATATACGTATAAGTTGATGTATATTTTATTTTTTTATGGGGACGTTTTGACCCGTCTGCTAGGGCTTTTGAGGTTAACCGGTAAATGAATTCCGAATAACGAAAAAAATTGTATGGCTCTAAAGTTAAAATTTGCTTGACAGAAATGCGTTTTCGGACCAGAAATTTTTTGTCTCCTGTCCCTCTGCCGGAATCCATCAAATGTCTGCGAACCACTATACCTTAATATTCAGGGTGGCACAAAAGTATGGAAACCCCTGAATAAAAAGTCAGAAATGCATTTTTTTAAAAAAAAAGTTAAATACAAAAGTTTCAGGATTTTTCCTTAGCTATTCAACGATGACCTTGGATTTAACCTTAACCTTGCCCTTTAGGGTCATTTGAAGGTCAACTTTGTTATTTTAAATAAGATTGCATTTTTATTGCAGATTTGAAAAGAGCAGGGAATTTTACGTAAAATATGACCTTGACCATGTCCTTGAGCACGTATTTTTATTTTCTTGAAGGTTGACCGCATCCTTGACCATGACCAGAAATAAGACCATGAAGAAAAAAAATTGAATAAAAGTACTAAAAACAAATAAATTAATAAAAAAGGAGGGGGAAGGGTTAAAATGACCTTAAAGGTCTTTGCCAAGAACGTGGTGTAGGCTGTGGTCAAGGCCACTGTTAAAAGGAAAAATTTGGTTATTTCGAAATCCGAAATATAAATTAGGGTTTCCCATTGGAAAAACAATTTTGACCTTGGAATGACCTTAAAGGGCATGCTCATAGACCTGGTCAAGGTCATATTTTACGTAAAATTTCTTGAAACTTTTGTAAAAAACGAAAGGCAGTGTGTATGTTTGTATAGGCAGTACTCTTTGCTTTGGATTTATTTATTATTTATTTATTTATTCTTTACTTCTAGTTTATTAGTGTTTTCTCCGCTAATATATGACAAGTTTATGAAATCATTTATCCAATATTAACTTCCATGTTTGTATAATCTGAAATAAAGCACTTTAACAATGAAGTCTTGGACTTAAAGAACCTAATAACTTTTTATTAAATTTCCATTTATTTTGGCGCTTAGGTTATACAATTTTTTTCGGTAAGGGCAAAAATGTTTAGATTTCTATATGAGCCACGGGTTTTGTTATGGTAGAGTCTACTCGATGTGTAGTTTTCAGTCATTGCATATTTAATGAAGATGCCGCTCTGGCTAGGTTCTTTTTACGTCTCATAACTTTAGCTTTATTCACTCGGTACATAATTGATATATTAGGCTCGTTCAATTTCCACATCCAGTCTTTCTTTGTTTCACGCTAAAAGTATTGCACCACTTGTATATGCAGCTCTAAGTAATATTACCATTTTTACGTTTCACCTCTGTCCCCGTTTAATGGGATCAGTCTATTGTTTTGCTAACCTTTGTTATAAATAACGAAGTCAATTTTCGTGTGATAAAGAAGTTTTTCATCATAAACTGCTGGGGATTAAGCACAATATTTATTATAACAACATCACTCTTTCTTAGGGACAGTATAATGTTGCATGAAACACAATTATGTTGCAAAATGCTGCTACACATTTCTTAACCATTTTTACCACAAAATGTCTACTTAGTTTTTGAAATGCACTATAATATCAAAGTTTCTACGGCAATTTCTACATATTTTGTTATTATATGGTTACCATATAGTGCTTTCTTTTCTTTTTTACTTTCTCATATAAAGAGAAAGTATTGTGATGGCGCGAAAATTCTATTTTGAGATTTTGATGGATTTACACGTTTTGAGGTCCCCTGAGTCCAAAAAGGTGGTTTTTAAAAAATGTATGTCTGTCGTCTGCCGTATGTGCAGACACCTGGAGCCTAAGCTACTGGGCCGATTATGACGAAATTTGGCATACATGTTAAGAAAAATCATACCCCGAGGCGAAATCGAGAAATGAATTTTAACTCCAAATTTGAGGGCGCTACCCCCCAAAAACTCGATTCCCCGCCTGGAAAATCGAATATTTATAATGATTTTTGATGAAATTTGCAATAGTAATTAAATGTACATATATGAGAAAGTTTGTCTGAGTTGTCTCGGACCGAGTTTTTCTATTAAGTTATAACAGAAATGTAGATTATTAAAAAAGACATCGAAAAATTATCGAAAAGATTTATTTCTACTACTATTTAAATTTCTAGACAGGATTAATTAAGCATATCTACTTATTAGGCCAGTCAAATAAGACCTTAATATTCAGAAAGCATGATGTAGCCCTGATTTTTTTGTATTGATGTATTATTTTTTATTTCTTTTTTTTTATATATGTTGTTAGGATCAGTTAGGGTAGTATGATCCTAAATTTGCACCTTTGAAAAACCTGCGCTAGCTGCGTAATATATGAAAAACTAAAAAATGTTCGGACTTTTTTCAGTTGTTGCTACATAGCTCGTAAACTATGCGTTGTTCGATGTTAAATTTTCAATAATATAAGTCCAACGACATGTCTGTACGTCCAGTAGTTTCCGTAGTATGGCACTTTAAACATAGGATTTTTTTCCAAAAAATGGAAATTTTAGGTATTGCTCTTGTTTTGGGGTGAATGTCGGCGTAAAACTGCTAGCCTACATGAAAAGTCATACGAAATGAAGTTGTAGTAAATTTAATTGGCTTTTATGCTCGCACATAGTGAAGCCTGTAGACAAAATAGTTAGTGTTGCAATTGTAAAATAAAAACAAAAACAAGAAAATGGAAATTTGTATTTTTAAATCCTTTATATTAACTTCACTTTTGTGCCTGGGTACCGGTACCTGGGTGCCTGGCGTCAATATCTTTGGAAGGCTAGTCAACCCTCTTCTACTTATTCAATCGAGCTGAAATTTGGCACATAGACTCTCTACCAATACAACAACATTTTAACATATTAATTAATTAATTAAATATAATTAATTAATTAAGTTTTTAAGTTTAATTAATTATCTTATTTAAAAATGAATGGATTAATTAAATATTAATAAAATTAAGTCATAAAAATAAAATA
>KZ652088.1:5152-24267 GCA_001010745.2 Gerris buenoi
AAAAAAAAAAAAAAACAGAAAGTTCAAATTCCAAAAAGCAAACACACAAAAATAGACTGCCAATTAGTGTGGCACATAGCTTCCTCGCATCCTATCATGTACTTAACGATATATTACTTTATTGTTATATTTTTTATTATGTAAAAACTGTTAACGGCTTTTAGCGATTGTTAACTCTTCCTAGGAGTGTCGCTGTTGGTTTTACTAAAAAATTGTGTTTGTCTAAACCGGTCGACATTTACTCAAGTTATCGTCACACGTTTCATGATTCGCGGACACACGGAACCAAAAATGTTCCATGATGTCTGAAATGGATTTCTGTCTTGGAATTTTAAAAATCGGAGCTATAAAACTTTTTCGTTCTCAAAAGTGAACACAATGCTTCCGTTACCTTCGGTAAACTCGGAAGCAATATAAGATATAAAAAATAATATGTATTATTATTAAAATATAATAATTAATTATTAATGTAGAAAGATACAATAATTGTTAATGTAACATATTTAAATGCCTTTGTATCGTACACATTACATATTATTTCAAAACATCATAGTATACAAGTATAAATCAATGGAATGTTAGGATTAGATTATAATAGTTGTAGAATTGCTATTTACACATATGACCTTGTGTTAACCAAGCTCTAATCAACATTGTGCGGTATCAGGGTCAGTTCTTTCAGGTTTGCAGTGTTACCAGCAGAAGAATCTAGTAAGCCTTTATCTTCACCCTCAAGAATAATAATATATAATACATATTTATAAAGAATAAAAGCGAATCATAAAATAACACATTTTACACAACAAATAAAATTATTCGAAACCGTAGGTGTCGGATGTATTAATTTATTACATGTATTTAGTTCAATTAGTTTTTTGTAAAATAAATAACAGCACCACGGTAATTGGGTAGATATATTCACACGGTAATATTTAGTATTTACAAGTATATTATATAATAAGATTAAGATAAAATGTTATTTTTTTATTGTAAAAAACTCGTCAGATTGTCAATTCCAGATGCCAAGCTTTTTTAAGTTCTTCAACCAACAGAAATTCTCATCCTCTCCTCATGATTTTTAAATTATTCTAGAACAAGCTTCGGACAGACTAACTTCCACACAGAAAACATGTAATATTTATATAAATAACAATATATAAATGTCCGCGTTTTTAGATGCGTTTTTAGATTTTATTTACGTTATTAAACATTTTTACAGGTCCTTTATACTATTAACTTTTGTTTCAACGTTTTTGCAGTTAAAAAAAAGAAACGTAAGCTCACGAAAACAAAGAACTTTAAAAGTGGAAAAGAGTAAAATAACCTGATATCTCGATCCCCTCCACGACCTGTTCATACGAGCGTTTGGAATTCGATCTTCGATCCCCCGTTCCGATCACGTATTTTTGGTGGAGCGGATTTAAACCGATACGATCCGTCGATCTCCGTTGACGTTCATACAGCGTTTTGAACTAGCGGATCGTTTTCAAAACGGATGTGTGAACTTAGTATTATGAAACCACCTTTAGGAGGGTTCCTATACAGAATATAAAACCTTCAAATTGAAGAGTCCCACCCGGCACTACCGTCTACTCCAATCATCTTTTCTAACTTAAAAGTCATCATGTCATTAACTATTAATCAGCTTAATATTCATTGATTGGATCAAGCTCGCTTCAAAGATTAAGTCGCGCGATGCCTAGTCAACATATTATTAGGGTTTCGACTTCGAGGTCATCCTAGAAACCCTTATGCGTTTGGTAGTGTGTCCGTCCGTCCGTCGCATCCTGGAATATATCTCCCAACCTACTGAAGCTATAGACTTGAAATTTGGTATATAAGTTAAACTTTTTTGCCCAAAAACAGAAAACCAATTGCGAACTTTAACACTCCAAATTTCTGCGATCTGCGATCAATTGCGATCACCGCGCAATATTTTACATTTTTTGTAATTTTCAAGTTGGGTATCATTTCAAAGGTATTGAAATGTAGATTACAAATATGTATCGCATTTTCAAAATGGCGGCCATTTTACCCCCCAAAAAATTCAAACAAACCCAAAATTTACCCCCCCTGCACTACCCCATTAGAATAGGTCCTACAATAAGGAAAAAATACATAAATATAAATCTCTGTAGTCCAATAAAATTTCCTGGAGTTGATTTAAAAAAAGTAAAATTTTAGAATTTTTAGGGGGGCGTAACTAGGGGGCCCAAAAATTTTTGTGATTTGAAAAATCGAAGTTGGGTATCATTTAAAAGGTATTGAAATTTGGTTCACAAAAATATTATGTGTTTCATTCCAAAATGGTGGCCATTTTTCCCCTAAAAGAACTCAATAAGCGCGTACCGAAGATAGTAAAGGATAATAATAAATGCACATCTAGTTCCTTAAAAATGTACAATAGATATTTTTGTTTAAAAAATAATAATAATAATAATAATAATAATAATAATGAATTCTTATGACCGAAGAAACCCTTTTAGTAACTTGCTGGCAACAACTTGACGGGATTTTATATATTGTGTTCAACAGATGGTTGTCAACTTTTTATTTTCGATTTTCAACAAAATCAGATTGATTGTCATCAATATCTCTCGGAAACTAGAATTTTCCCGGGAAAATTGCTTATAGCTTATATAGTAAATTTTGTATTTAAATCGACTACATTTTAGAATTTTTGGTTAACTCAGATTGTAAGGGCCACCACTTTGAGGTTAGGTGATACAATCCCGCATATTAAATTAAAAACCTTAATTTTGTGTACCCTTGAATTTTCAATAACCTTTTTTTTTTTATCCATTTTTGAGAAAGTGAAAGTGAACTGCCAAATGTGTTTGAAATCGGCCCAATAATTTAGGCTCCACGCATCTGGAATCCCTGCAGGACCTCAAAACGTGTGTAAACCCATTAAAATCTTAAAATTTAATTTTCGCGCCATCAAAATACTAACACTTTATATGAGAAAGTAAAAATGTTTCATAATAGAGAAAAATATTATTATTAAAATAAATAAATAAAATAGAAAAAAAGAATATGTGACTTTGTAATTGTAGTTAAAAAAAATATTTTTTTCATACACAAGTTATAAAAGATGAAATACCTTAATAATAATGTCAAGAGCTATTTTAACACAAATTTCATTAGAATTTATCAAATATTAATCAAACAGCGATTTCATTAAACCTCAGATATTCAAACTTCCAGCTTTAACTTTAAGTAAACAGAATTGGTTGTATGTAAATGTTTTGTTTACCGTTCATTTGATTCATGGATAAATTATTCAAAAATTATACATTTCCATCGACACGTCACACTAAAAAGCATTAAAATTTATTAACTTGGATGAGAATGAAATAGTAAATTTATAAAAGAAAAATAAAATAATAATAAAGAAAAATCAAAGTGTTATCACAGTTTTGTATACCCTTCATTATTTAGTTCAACAGTGTGCAAAAAATATGTATAATATAAGCATAAAAAAACTAATATTTAATACTAATAAAAAAACATTAAATAAGTATAAAATACAAAAACAGTAACTACTTAATATTTAATATACTAAACAAAATTATTAAAAAAGTATAAAATAAAAAAACAACAACTAAAATTTAATACTAATGGTTTTGAGTATACTCACACTTGTATTAAATGCCTACTATCTATGAGTAGGTGTAAGACCTAAACAAATATTTTTGTACATTTTAAAAATATTTAAAACTACCAGCTAGAAATATAAAAATTCTATAGCTAAACTAGATAACCTATATAAAACTGTCAAGTTGTCAATAAAAGACTTTTAATTAATGCTACAATTAAAGAACAGGGTAATTATCTAATTTTACACAACATTTTTGATTATCCTGGCCGTCAACTCTCCAGGTTATGAAAAGAGAATATTATCACATTCACACCAGCCATATCTATAGAATGGCTCTAAGTTTGGTTAATAGCCATGGAAACCTTGGATACAGGTTACAACTCAAAGTAACTAGTAGTCTAAAGGGATTTTGCTTAGAGAAATGACAGCATAAATGTTTCCTAAGAATAGCCTGCATATTTGAAAGAAGAGTTAAAAGGAAAGTATATGGAGCTGTACAAGAAGAAAATGCTAGGAAAAAGTGTAGTAGTTTGGAGTAACCTATATCTTAAGTAACTGTTAAAGGAGCAGAATATCATACGTTTCGTATAAGGACAGCGACTGAGGTGGCCAGGCCACATTCAGCACATGAGTGAGACTAGGATGGTGGTAAGGATTGCTAGAACAAAATTACACCTGAAGGTAGGACAGTCTCGCGACAGATAGATGGACGGAGGCATAAAGGATTTAGCCATTATGGTCATAACAGGCTAGAGATCCTTAAGTAGATAGCCATTGGCCATGTAAAATGGTGGTGAATTGTAGAAGAGGCTTGAGTCTACAGAGTAATTGAGAATAGCCTGTAAGTATATTCAGTTCAATGATGTGTAAAGAATTTGCATTCCGCCAGAAACTGTTAAACAAAGTTTGAAGAATTTAAATTCAAGAATAGAAGGGAGATTTAAAATTAACGAGCAAATGGCATGAAGTGACCCATTATAGCCAATATTGTCATATTAAAAAGATTCAGCATAACATCCATTAAAGTACATATTATAAAAAATAATATGTACTGCCCTACACAAAAATAACATTAAATATGAATTTATATCATTTGATGAATCTGCATCATTTGACCTGTTTTTTCTTTAACAAATTAGTTTAGACTCCTAAAAATTTGATGAATCGGATGTATTTTAAAATATAAGATTATAAAGTGGTGGGGAGGCATCTATGTTTAGTGCTCGATACACAACAGATCTATTTATTTGTTTTAATCAATTTTTTCCCCGTTAATATCAATTACCACTAAATTTAGGGTTTGTTGTTGCTCCTGTGGTTCAGGAGAAAAATAATGCACAAAGATAGCTCTATGTGGCTCCAAATTTAGTGCAAATGAGGTGATAGAAGGATAATTCCTTGGCATTTGTAAGGTTTATACAGCTAATTTAAGAACTCACCCTACATAAGTAATCCATTACATGTATAGTTGGAAAGCCCTTTCGGACTGTTACGCTATGGAACTTACGCTATGGAAATAGAACTTACAGCATAAGCTTTTTAGATTTTATTTACTTAATAGGCAATAAGATTAAAATATGTACTTTAGGACTCATAAAAGGGATACATTATATTACAAGTGTTACAAACCTAGAGAATATTAACTATATAGAACTCTCATAGGACCAATAAAAGGGATATAAAATACAGGGTGGTCCAAAAGTCCCCCCCCCCCTCTTAACTTTTGAACGGTTTGAGATAAATTAATGAAACTTGGGGGATCTCTACCATGTAAAGGGAAGTTTGTTTTCAAGCTATCACCATCTAGGGGCAACATGCCACTTTGCCCCCAGGCCACCTAACTTCAAAATTTCAAATTGGAATGTATATTTTTGATAGCCTAATTGGATTCTACCGTGAAAAATAATAAACTTTTACTTGAAACTATTTTTTCTATCACCAATACTTTTCCCCCTACAGGGGGGCAAAGCTGGCAAAATAACCCTTCCGAAATAGTAAAAAATAACACCAATATCGTTATAAAATCTAAACGGTTAGAAATAAATGAATGGAACTTGGGGGGTGGGGATCTGTACTATGTAAAGGAAAGTTTGTATTCATTCACTCGCGTACTAGGGGCAACCACCATTTTGCCCCCAGGCACTGAAATCTACCATTTTTATACTTTTGCCCCCCTAAAAGGGGCAAAATATTGGAGATAGAAAAAAAAGTTTGAAGAAAAATATTTTTATTTTTCGCCGTAGAATCTAAATCTGCTATCAAAAATATACACTTAAGGTCAAAATTTTAAAGTGAGGTGGCCTGGGGGCAAAATGGGTGGTTGCCCCTGGTGGGCGATTGCATAAAAACAAACTTCCCTTTAAATGGTAGAGATCCCCCAAGTTTCATTAATTTATCTCTAACCGTTTAGACTCTACTACGTATTATCAGAAGGGTTAATTTGCTATCTTTGCCCCCCTTAAGGGGGCAAAGTATTGGTGATAGAAAAAATAGTTTCAAGTAAAATTTTATTATTTTTCACAGTAGAATCCAAATATGCTATCAAAAATATACTCCAATTTGAAATTTTGAAGTTAGGTGGCCTGGGGGCAAAGTGGCTGGTTGCCCCTAGTGGGTGATAGCATGAAAACAAACTTCCCTTTGCATGGTAGAGGTTCCCCAAGTTTCATTAATTTATCTCAAACCGTTCAAAAGTTAAGAGGGGGGGGGGGAGACTTTTGGTCCACCCTGTATAATATACACAATAAGTTTTACAAACATAGGGAATATTAACAATATAGAACTCTCATAATTAAAACTATCACATCCAATTGAGTTTCCTTGAGTAACACCAAGATGAATTTTACTTAACATTTGCCTAATAAACCTAAAAACATAAGGACTTCACATACTAACTAACTAACTTTAAAAGCCTATACTAACTAATATTGAAGTCGCCGTCGTAACGTAGTATCTACGTTAAACTAAAGATTTGTAGGTACAGAGATTAAGTAGAAAATTATGTAACCATATTTTTTTTTAAATGTTGGTCTTATTAAAGGAAAATCATAAATAAATCTATACGATTATTGATTAATAAATTGCATTATGATTGCAATGGTTTTCCATGTATGCTATTAACCATATAAATAATAAGATATCAAACGTAAACAGAAGAGCTTGAAAGGTTGAAGGATTTCATAACCTTGTAAAGGGTCACTGTCACTTGAGAATTGAGAATCAAGGCCATCAACAAAAAATATAGTAATCTTAATAAAATTAAATAGAAAAAAATGTTGGCAATAGACAAAAAATAGATTAAGTTTAAGATTTTTTATTAAAATAAGATTAATTTATTGAATAGTTTTGAGCCTTGCTTATCTAGAAAAAGGACATAGGAGATTTAGCGCCTTAAAACGTGTTGATAAGGTCGTCTAACCCTCTCAACAAATACATCTATTTTATAAATAATCGATCAAATGTTTAACATTTATTTACGTTTAAAAAAAAAGAAATTAAGTATAAAATATGATTTCAAAACAATTGTAAGAGTAAAAAAGCAAAAAAGGATAGTAAAAAAGTACCTAAAAGATCTCCTTTGTTGGGTCCTGGCGAAGCCGGGAAATTGCCTCACAGGCACAGTAAGCCTCCTATCTCCTTGTCTCGGGTACTCTGATCCCATAACACTCCCCGAGATATCATTTGAAAATTGTTAAGAATCACAGATGAAAAACACAATAGTCACAGGAGAAAAAAAAAAAATCACCGATAGAATAATGTAATGGGGAAAAACAGGCGGCAAAATAAAAGTTGAAGGTTGGGCAAATAAAACGCGGTTCGCGGCACAAACAAGACTCAGCTAGAGCAAGATGGAAATTGGAGTTGGAGCTTCGAGGATACGCTTGGACAACGCTGCTTTCTGGTTGGTCAAAAAACAGTTCAATATCGCAGTTGTGCCAACTGTTATAATAACTTTTATAAAAATTTTTAAATCTTTATCTAGTTTTTTTCTTTCTCTAAATGTTCCCCCCTCCTTTTTCAACTACTATCACCATATGATTTTGATAAATATTTTGAAGTTTGAAAAAATGTGTTAGCAATTAAGTATATTTGATATTATTTAATTTTTTAGTACTTTTAAATATTTTTTTTTTCTTTTGATAAAGACTTTTTCACTTCTAATATGACTGAATATCATCGTCACAAAAGTAGTACCCATGAAGATTTAAATCCTTGTGTTCTTGTAAGTCAACTTTTTGTTTAAAAAGTCTTATCTATTGTAAATTTAAGTTTTAAAAATGGAACAAGACTGTTGATATTTTGGTTATAAATTAAATTAAATTACCTAACATGGCCCACACATTACACTTTCTTCAGTAAATTTATTTCTCTTGCATTTTATTTTAATACAATTAAATTTTTCTTTGGAATTTGTTGCGTGCAGCTAATTCGATTTTAATTAGATTCGGGAGGACACAGAGACATAGACCACCATAGTGTCGTTTGAAAAAACCCGGATTGTAGCAAGATTTCCCTCTATTAATCAATAATTCTACTCCTTCAACAGACTGATGCCTTGACAAAATGCTACCTCTTAGTTGATGGTTATTTTCCTCTCAGGAATAATTGCCTTACAGAAGATCAGCCATCTATGATTCAGCTGCCCGGGGCAGTGGCTAATTAGATGTAAAAAAGTTTCTTCATCCTCCCCCTCCCCGCACAGCCTGCTGATTGGATCGTTGGCCACTGCAAGTAGCTGTAGGTGTCTATTTAGTGGGCAGTGACCTGTTAAGGAGCCTGCCAGAATATGGCATGATTTCTTGTTTAGACTCAATATGCATTTGGTGAGACTCGAAGGGGATCCGTTTAAAAATAATTTGGATTGTCTCGTCCTGGGTGATTCCTCCAAGGTTTTCTGAAATTCTCTTAGCAGGATTTTATGATACAACGTGAGGTGCCCACCAGGGGGTTCTGGTATCACAGGGGTTGAGCCAAAGCTGTATCTTTTTTCAGAAATAAACTTTAGGATTTGCTTACATTCTGAGATCAATTTTGGAAGTGCATCTGGGTGACGTTAGTGCTCTAATTGCTGCCTGACCATCAGAGCAGATAAAAATCCGCCTTCAATGGTTTTCATGTTACTCATAATTATCTGGGTACATAAGAGGATAGCACAGATTTCTGCCTGAAAAATGGTTGCGTGTCTTCCAAGATTTATTCTTATCTCATATTTAGGATCTATACAGTAGAACCCAGCTCCTGACAACTCCTTTATATCAGACCTGTCCGTTTGCCACACATCTATTCCCGTAAAAGGGACAGGCCCGATTTAACTATAGGGGCACGATGGGCACGTGCCCAGGGGCGCAAGAGGTTTGGGGGCGCAACTCAAAAGGTAAAGGGGGGGGGGGCACGGCTAAACAATGGGAAAATGTTAAAAGTAAACCAAATATATCCCTTATACATAGCCTTGCACATAACTAACTCTGCCAGTAACCAACTGCTCGGAGGAAAGGAGCTTTTCAGCTCTTATCAGAATAAAATCAGCGATTAGATCATCTATAATGCGTAATGACAAGCTGAAAAGTTTACTGTTATTTTATAACTTCGCGTGCATAATACCTCTATTAACTATACAGATTTAATCGACGACTTTTCGTACTTTTTTTACGATTAATCTTCGTTTTAGACCATGCATTCATTTTTATAAAGAGTAACTTTTTTCGAAAAAGGAAATTTTTTGGAATTTACACGTATGGCAACCCAAACTGAGGACAGTCGGGAGGGGAAAATCTGACAATTTGTTACATTCTCAAATATAAAGATAAAATATAAGATTGTGAGATGAATATTAGATTTTGAGATTTCGATGGATTTACACGTTTAAGGTCCCCTGAGTCCAAAAAATGGTTTTTAAAAAATGTCTGTCTGTCTGCGTGTGTCTGTCAGCTGAGCAAGCTCATCGCTCCTGGAGGCTAACTGTGATAAAATTTTTATGAACTCGTGTATGAGTAAGTTTGTCTGAGTTGTCTTTTTTTCCCTTTTTTAGGGTTTTGTAGATACTTCTCAAAACCCTTATGCTGAGGTTGATGTGTCCGTCCGTCCGTCGTTCTTTGGTTCATAGGGCCCGAACCGTTTAAGTGAAAGTGCTGAAATATGAAACAATGGTCCAACATTTTGACCCAACCACAGGAAAAATATACAGAAGTTCAAAATCAAAAATGTAGTAATCTCAAAAATTTATAATTTTTTTGATTTTCGAGTGGGGTATCAAATGAAAGCTGCTTAAGTGTAGGACGCAAATGTATATATATATATGCTTTTTTAAATTTTGCATTATTGAGTAAAAAATCAAAATACACCCCAAAAAAATCCCCCCTCCCACCCCAACCACTATACAGGGTGTTACCGACCTAAACCGAAAATTTTTTTTCGGTGAAACTAGATCCAAAATGGATAAAAACGCCACCAAGCTCACTTTTTTATCTCAATCCGTTGAAGAGATACGATTTTTTAAAGAATTTTTTTAAAAAACACGTTTTTTGTAATAAAACCGCAATATCTCCACTTCATTCAATTATTTTTCATTTTTGACCATATTTTCGAAATCAGCGTTAAATTTCCTATAAAAAAAGAGCATTTTAATTTTTGGAAATTATTAACTTAACACAGAAATAACAGTTCGAACGTTCAAAAATTAGAAAAAATAAAATTTTTGAAATTCTTTGAACGCTTACTATTTTCCTTGAAAAACTCTTGAAGACTGTGAAATCTCACAAAAACTTCCTCATTTAATACTCTTTCGAACAGTATAAATAACATTGCGATTCCGTATCGATTTCATGGAGATATTTAACTTTGAATGCAAAACAACGTCACCTTATGCACGTAAACTTTTTACAGGTGCCTACCAAAATGCTTGGATGGAACAAGAAAAATCCTCAGCAATTTTTTAAAATAGAAATTTATTACATAAAACATTTTAATAAAAAACCGATTTTTAATACGGGGACAATTAGATAAGACTTTTAGAAGTGGTTTAAGTGGATCAAAGTGGTTTCCTCTATTGAGAATNAAAAATCAAAATACACCCCAAAAAAATCCCCCCTCCCACCCCAACCACTATACAGGGTGTTACCGACCTAAACCGAAAATTTTTTTTCGGTGAAACTAGATCCAAAATGGATAAAAACGCCACCAAGCTCACTTTTTTATCTCAATCCGTTGAAGAGATACGATTTTTTAAAGAATTTTTTTAAAAAACACGTTTTTTGTAATAAAACCGCAATATCTCCACTTCATTCAATTATTTTTCATTTTTGACCATATTTTCGAAATCAGCGTTAAATTTCCTATAAAAAAAGAGCATTTTAATTTTTGGAAATTATTAACTTAACACAGAAATAACAGTTCGAACGTTCAAAAATTAGAAAAAATAAAATTTTTGAAATTCTTTGAACGCTCACTATTTTCCTTGAAAAACTCTTGAAGACTGTGAAATCTCACAAAAACTTCCTCATTTAATACTCTTTCGAACAGTATAAATAACATTGCGATTCCGTATCGATTTCATGGAGATATTTAACTATGAATGCAAAACAACGTCACCTTATGCACGTAAACTTTTTACAGGTGCCTACCAAAATGCTTGGATGGAACAAGAAAAATCCTCAGCAATTTTTTAAAATAGAAATTTATTACATAAAACATTTTAATAAAAAACCGATTTTTAATACGGACAATTGGATAACACTTTTAAAAGTGGTTTAAATGGATCAAAGTGGTTTCCTCTATTGAGAATGCAGGCTATTGCCCTTTTTAGACCTACCGACATACATTTCCTAAGAAAAAATCTGTGGACAGATAAATCAACTTTCACGTGGGAGGATGTGTTTAACACACACAATCGACACGACTAGTTCCATGAAAACCCTAAAAGGACTCATCGGGCCTTTCATGGATTGTTCCATAGCGGTATTTAACAACCACCTGCAAATTTCGATACGATGAGCAGGATCATTTTCCTTTAAACATTGTACTTTTACAGCTGTTAAATAAAAGGGATGCAATCCGTCCTTATTTAAAACAACACTCAGTGATTTTTTTTTCTATGCATGCGACGGTTGGGTTTGTAGGTCCGAAACAGGGCAATAGCCTGCATTCTCAATAGAGGAAACCACTTTGATCCACTTAAACCACTTCTAAAAGTCTTATCTAATTGTCCGCGTATTAAAAATCGGTTTTTTATTAAAATGTTTTATGTAATAAATTTCTATTTTAAAAAATTGCTGAGGATTTTTCTTGTTCCATCCAAGCATTTTGGTAGGCACCTGTAAAAAGTTTACGTGCATAAGGTGACGTTCTTTGCATTCAAAGTTAAATATCTCCATGAAATCGATACGGAATCACAATGTTATTTATACTGTTCGAAAGAGTATTAAATGAGAAAGTTTTTGTGTTGACAGTCTTCAAGAGTTTTTCAAGGAAAATTAGTGAGCGTTCAAAGAATTTCAAAAATTTTATTTTTTCTAATTTATGAACGTTTGAACCGTTATTTCTGTGTTAAGTTAATAATTTCCAACAATTAAAATGTTCTTTTTTTATAGGAAATTTAACGCTGATTTAGAAAATATGGTCAAACATGAAAAATAATTGACATGAAGTGAAGATATGGCGGTTTCATTAGCAAAAAACGTGTTTTTTTAAAAAAAATTCTTTAAAAAATCATATCTCGGCAACGGATTGAGATAGAAAAGTAAGCTTGGTGGCGTTTTTATCCATTTTGGATCTAGTTTTCTCCAAAATTTGTTTTCGGTTTAGGTCGGTAACACCCTGTATAACAGCTTGTCCTAAAATTTCAAAATAATTCATACTAATACCTTATAGTGATGATATTTCCGGGAGTTCATTCCCAGGTCCCAGGTTTTAAAAATTACCAATTTTTTTGCAATATTTACTATTCACCATAAAAGATTTAATATTTAACAATATAATTTTATATTATAAGTATACAAGTAGGGGAGAGAGGGAGAGGGGGGCGCATCGTGTCCCGGTGCCCAGGGCGCAGTGAACGTCTAAAACGGGCCTGACCAAATATACACTGTGCGTATGATTAAATACCTCTTGTGTGACCAGCACATTAATTTAATTTATGCCCAACTCAGTTGGTAGTAGNCATTGAGTCGGGGTGCCCAGGGCGCAGTGAACGTCTAAAACGGCCCTGAAAAGGGATGTTTGTCATGTCATCCCCCCAAACTTATGTAGTAGGGAAGAGAGAACTCTGAGAGTTCTTGAATTGCCATCTGGCAGTGCAAATAATCTTAAATCATTAATGCAGTGGCAGTAGGTCTTTCTACTGAAAGATCCCATGCTCTTTCATGGCCTCTGCCTCTGTGGCTGTTTATCCCCACCATAAGCCAATGAGGTGGGTATGGCATTTAATTAAAGTTTTAAATTCCATTATATGATTAATGACATATAAGGTAACTACTGATAATCGCACTATATAGTAACAATAATCACATATTGTTGCTGTTTTTATTAATATTAGTAAATTGTTTAGTATGATTTTTTAAAAACATAAAAATTTAATTTAAGGGGGTCATAATATTGGAAAAATAGACATTTCTTAATTCCTTAGTTGTTATATATTTATTTTATTATTATCTTTTTTACATTATTTAAATAGAATTGAAGAATATTTTTTGTTTATCTTTTAGGAGCAGCAGATGTCTTACAAGTGCCTAAATGATAATCATTATGACAATGATAAATGCGCCCTTCAATTTGAAAATTATAAGAGGTGTAAAGAATTTTGGGTAAGATACTCTTTTAAAGTTGTTCTAAATGTGAAGTCCCAAGGTAAAAGGCAGTATGTCTAATTTTTGACGTCTCCCTACTGACTGACTGACAAACTAAAACTTGGTCCAAAAAATTAATTTTTAATGATTGGAGATAATGAATTATTTCATAACAATCCTAGAATATAAAGTACGTAACATTTTACAAAGGGAAACAAATAAATATAAACTAGATCATCACAAAAAGTATTTGTGATAACAAATAACCGGTTTTGGCTACTTAATAGCCTTCATCAGATTCTATGGCATCGAATGGAGTATTGGATGGTATCGAAGTGAATAAGATGTGCAAAGTATTCACTTTGATACCTTGTTACGGTGAACAACTAATTTAGAATCTGAAGATGGCTATTAAGTAGCCAAAACCGGTTATTAGTTAATACAAATACTTTGTGTTAAGACCAAGTATATATATATATTTTTTTTTTTTTATAATGAAGAGTAAATATCACTCATTGGGGGAAGCAAACAGTTGATAATCGAAAGTACTTAAAGTTAAAATGTCAAAAATTATAGAAAGAACTTTTTACCTTAACACTTTCGGCTCTGCTGGTGCAACTAGAGTTGCTTACCAGGTGCCATTTTTTTTTTTTTTTAATAGAGCTTTAATAGAGCCATGACGCAACATTTTGTAAATAAGCTGTTGTTAATTATTTCTACACTTATTAAAATAAAAACCTTTTTTTTTATAATTATGAATTTGTGATTCTTGCTGTTAAATATTAAAATAATGCAAATTGATGCTGACTTTAGTCCCAGCATTCTTGTGCATTTAGTTACAGGCCAAGATTCAACTCCTTTTTACCTCTTAAACTATTCTGTTTGTTTTTGTATCTACATATTTTATTTTAGATACTCTAACATAAAGTTGGTCATTGTCAATGGGAGGTATAGAGGAGTGTAGGTATAGATTGGGATTTCAACACAAATAAAACAAAACATTTTAATAAATGCTCAGTAATGAAACTTTACGATTTTTATTTGTTTAATTTATTTTCAGAAAGCAGTTACTTTTAAGCGAAGGTCCTTAGGAGTATCTCCCTATTTACCACTACCCGAAGACAGGCAGAAAATCAAAGAGAAATTTCTCAGAACTGGTATTCTTGAAGTTAATTAAAAGTTCTGTTATCTCTATGACTTATTTTATGAATGAATATATTTCTGTACCTTAGAGGTAAATTTTAATAGCTACAACCTAAAAAAATTGCAGTAGATGTTTTTGAAGTTGGTTTCCTCATTATGCTTATACGAATCTAAAGAACTAATAGTTCATTTACCAACTAACTCAAAATAATTAATTTATTAAGAAACATGCTTTCACATCATAAGCTGGGTCCACACCAATAAAAATGTGCAGTTTGTGTGTGTTAAATGTGGTTTTTATGTGTGTGTGTGTGTGGCAGTGTAGACTCTCTGACACAATATGTATTGGCAGCTTGGGGTAATATTTTGGCATAAATATTTATGCTGCACAGTATATTCAACACATAACACACATTTTTATTTGTGTGGACCCAACTATGGACAAACTCGTCCTAAAGTTTTTTAATGTGAAATAATATATATAGTTACAGTTTACCTTTTAGGTACAGATTTGCAATTGTTACCAATAAGACTTAGAAATGTCAAGATTTGTTGTCTGCAAATTTTACTTTTGAATTGGAATGAAAAATATAAATCTTTTTTTTAGTTTTATTAATTCAATATAAGTTAGGAAAAATAATTTAAAAAATCTATTCAATTTAATGAATAGCAACAATAGTGGATGCATTTTGCTACGGGTTTTACCACTTTCATGTAAAACTTCAAAATTTGATGAAAAAATAAGAATTGAAACTTCAGTTCTTCAAAGAGATCATTTGTTTACCAAGTAGATGTTGATAAAATGTATAATTATTTGGTGAATTAGGGTCTAAGTACTCAAAATGATGCCAACTGCACAATAATAACTTTCAAGTGGTCCAATACTAAACTCTAATAGAAACAAGCTAAATGCAGGTGTAAAAATTTAGACTGAAGGGTCCATCTGAAGAAACCTGCTGTCACAACTGTTCAGAAAGCTTGATGGATTATACACAAACTCAGTCAGATATTTAGAGGCTTAAAGTTAACTTCTTTTATGTTAGTTGTCTTATTACAATTAGTCAATTGGCTGAAGGTAACTGTGCGCAGGTTTTCTCTTTTAAAACTAAAGTTGTAATTTAGTGTCTGTGGAGTTTTATATAAAGGTAATGTAAACCTTAAACAAAATTTAACAAGACATCCTTTAAAATTCTTAAAGGAAAAGATATTCGGTTAATCTGCAGTGATCAATACAGTTGAGAATTGCTTGACGGCACAATTTCACTGGATTTACACACATAAGAGATTATATCCCTTTGTCCAGACAGTACATTTTTGCAAGATTTATCCTTTTGAGAGATTATTTCGTTAGGATTTATATGTCAAAACAATATATTCTTCTCTTAGATGGCTTGATCACTGCAAATTAACCAGGTATTCTTATTACAACTTCAAGTTTAGAAGTCTAAGCACAACATATATTGATTGTTTTAATTAAAAAAAATTATATTTTTGCTAAATTAATTTTTAATTTAAAGATTATTTACCTCTTCTAGAAATTAATTATTTAGTTTTATATTTATAAATAATGTAATTATGTCAATAAATTGTTTTATTGTTGAACATTTATACATTTTGTTTGATAATCCTTAAGCAACATCCTTATGTTCATTTATTGACTTCTAAGTGCATAAAGGTGAAGACATAAAACTTGTTCCTTTTTCTTTTTGAGTTTTGATTCCTGCTTTTGCATGAGATTTCTAAGTTACAGGAAATAAGTGAAGGTGTTAATCGTAATATTGATAAAAATGTGTGTAAGTGATAATACTAAGTCATGACTAATTAGTCTTAAATAATTTGCAACTCTTAATTCTCAGTTAGTCAAAGTCACTAACTACTCAGGTCCTCATTGATTCCTTTTTTATGAGAGTTCAGACAGGGATGCGAGTACACTAACTACTCAGGTCCTCATTGATTCCTTTTATATGAGAGTTCAGACAGGGATGCGAGTACACTAACTACTCAGTTCCACATTGATCCCCTTTGGCCTTGCCCACCCCATCACACCCTTAAAAATATCCTTTAAGATTGCAGTGGTCATCGTGGAACCCACTGCAGTCAGACCACAACCATTTTATTCACCTTATATTCATTTTGATTTAATTCATATATTCGTTGTAAAGTAAGTTGAAACACACTTTTTTCATTTTAATAATTGCTAGGGTGAATAGATTATACCTTTAAGCATTGATGGTTTAATCACAGTTCATATTTTAAATGTTAAAACATTTATTTGTTTATTATATTTGTTACTTTTACTTTTATTTGTCATTTCTTTAAATTTATGTCAAAATTCAATTTTAATAGTTAATTGTTACAGAAATTCTTGTAAAATTTATTAATGACACTCTCTTATGGAGACATACTAAGTTTTAATATCAAACACCAATCAACACCATTTGTAAATATATTGATTAATGTAGGTTATTGTCAATTTAAGCAGTATGTAAATCTATAAAAAATAAGGAATCCTTATAAATTAAATTATTAAACATCTGTCAAATTGTAATTATTAATGATTTGTTAATTATTAGGAAATTAAAGACTGATAATGACCTTTACAAGGGTCGAAATGTCTCTCAAACAATAATGGATTAATTCAACTTTTATTTACACCTTATAATCCATCCACCCTAGCAATTATTATATTCATTTTGAGAATCACTTGAGCAAGGTGCGATTGTATCCTAAATTGAGCTAACGTGTGAAACAGCCTTTAGTGAGTTCAAGCTGAGGAAAGTCTTTTAGAGGAGGATTTGACAGGGCTTAGGCTTTCTTTCAGATTTATCTTTCCTCAAGTCCACTTTTCGTAAAAGAAATTCAGTGTTAATAGATAGCTTAATATCCTTAGCTTAATAGTTCCCACTAGGGGAAGAATTTCACAGGCATTATCATAAATGAAGAGCTTTGTATCAAAGACGGACAAGAGCACTTTTCAAAATTTTACAGGAGAGCTAAAAAAAACTGTAGCTCAAATTCTGCAGGTGCTAGAGCTATGATTTTTTCCTATACATTCTTAATAGACTCAAAACTAGTTAGCAGTTCTGAAAACGTAAATTTCTTGGATATTTTAGCTGCAAAATAGAGCTAAAAAGTTAAGTTGTCTGCTTTTGAAACAAAAACCAGGTTTTGTCCGTTTTTGGAACATAACCACGTTGACAATAATTGTTGGCATTTTTTTTTTACCCCTTTTCTGGTCGTTTTTGATGCAAATGGATAGCAGAATCTGATGCAGCAGCCAAAACTCTATAACAAAACGACCGATAACTGAAATTTTCCGTCTTTGATAATAGGCTCCTAAAATGATTCAATGCCATCATAACATGATATTGAAGGAACATAAATATTAAATATGCATAAATATCGCTCCTTTTTCCTCTAATCCTATGGAGCATTAATTTTAATTTATTTATTTCAAACTTGTATTTTTTTCACAAATCACAAATACCAAATTAAAAAAATAATAATAAAAATCATAGAAGAAAAATAATGCACATAATTTAAAATAAAATACACGATCACAACCTTTAGTTTATTATATAAATATTTAGTTGATAATCCTTTTTAAAATTTTATATTACACATTGATACTTTTTTTTTCTTTTTTATACGTATGTATAAACATTATTTTATAAACTAATTTAATAGAATTGATTTATTTTTTATGATATAAATTTATAGTTATTATCTGAGCTAGAATAAACAATTGGTACTTTTGTGCAAATGAGAAAATTAAAAGAAAAACTAATTGGCATTAACAGTGAGAGTTTAAGTTGGCTTAATATTTTACAAATATTTATTATAAAGAAGATATTCTATCGCTCGTCTTGCTTTTACATGATATTTTGTATTTACATGATATTTTGCTGGGTGGAAAGAATCCTTACCTGAAAAAGCTTTCAGATAAGATCAAAATTAAGATATTAAGATACTCCCCATAATAACTTTTTAACACTTGATTTATATTTTACCACTGAAAAAACAGTCAGGTAATATTATTGCTAACAAGTGGCGTAGCTAGGGCATTGGGGGACCCCCCACAAGTACTATTTGGGGGCCCATCACCAAATAAAATTGAATAGCAAAAACTAAAAGTTCCTCTGACAATGGTTTAGAAGTACGATTTAAAATTAGATTTTTATTATGCTCTAGAGGGGCCCCATTAATATCATGTTAAATCAATATTTTTTGGATTTGCGGCTCCCTAGCGCCGGATGTCCACTTACAATGTGGGCCTATAGTTTTGCCACTGGTGTATAAGCTTGTTTATATTATATAATTTATTTTTAAAAAGAAGGAAAATGTGTGACAGAATATCCAAAACTATAAAAAAGAAAAAAATCTTTGTAATATTTTTCAAACATTTCCAAAAAAAAAGAAAGTTAGTAACAATAAACATACTATTTATTTCAATGAAATTAGACCTTTTTCTGCAAAAATGCTCTCACTGTTTCCATTAATGAAAAAAAAATAAATAAAAATCATCAAAATGCTTTATAACAAATTAACACAAAAGATACCCAATTTAATAATTTGAGGCTTTTTTTTTTTTT
>KZ652088.1:29916-41885 GCA_001010745.2 Gerris buenoi
GAATATACTAAAAGAATACGTCATAATAAACGAATAAACAATATGGTTAGGCAGGTTAATTGGATGGATGTACTTGCAATAATTGGCCAAAGCAATTTCTGGAGTGATGGGGCTAAGTTTTAAACGCATCATCCTCAACGCAGGACAGTCTGTTTCTATACTTGGTTTTGAGGTATATAAGGGATGAATTCACTCTTAACAATCGGAAATATTTATGTGGCGCGTACCACTGGACCCGATCCCGCGTACCACCAGTGGTACGCGTACCACAGTTTGGGAACCGCTGGTCTAGACTATTGCATCATGATGGTTATTTTTATCATTTTTGTTTGAATGTTAAACATTTTTGTTTGTTAAACAACAACATTTTTTTGCTAAACATCATTGTGATTCTCGTCATTTCCCTGAGAAAAGATTCTGTTTATTGCACTATTAGTTTTAAATAAATAATAAAGATCTTAAATAAATATTTAAAGATCGCATTACTAATTCTAACTTCCACAATTTTATTACTTAAACTTAACCACTATAACTTGAGTTGTAGTGGTTAAGTGATCAACAACATTTTTGTGGTTTTGCCTCATTGCTCTAAGCACTGAGAACCACGATAAGAATCTCTAGGCATGGAATTTCTATTAGTATCTTTCTAAAGTGATCAATAATCATATTAAAATAATTATATTAAAAAAAACCATACCTGAACAACTCCGTGTTTCTTAGTATACACAGATATCATAGCGAGACAGTCTAAATAGAAAACTATTTTATAATCAGGGTGAGTTGATACTCCTAGAATCTTCATTTTCTCTTCAATCCACTTCATACTAGTCGCAGACCAAATGGCTATATCGTAGTCCTACAAAAGAAAAAAATAATGGTTACTATGAATTAATGAAAACTTTGGTTTTTGGGAGAGCATCAAAAATCGTTCAGTCTTACTTACAGGTAACCTTTATTTTACAAAAGAATAAAGTAAAAAGAAAGGAGCGAAGTAGAAGGCTGAAGGGAGAAATATGATGTATAAGAGGGAAGACCTTAAATTCTGTAAACTAAAGTAACAAACAATTGCCGAGAACCAATTAGAAACACAAATTTTTACTATTTTCCTTTAGTGGCAATCAATTAATAAATTAAAAATGACCAAAAAACTTAACACTTCCAAGACACCATGCTGTTAAGGTGGTATGATCACTCCAGGTGCCATTATAGTGATAGTAGATTATAGAGGCTCTAAGACCCTACTCTCTTTTATCCCACTATGTTCTGGAACCCATACTAGGAGTAAAACATTCTGTCTCGTTAGATCATCCAGAAATCTCTAGCAATCTGATACTAGTTTAGAAGTCCATTTCGTAATAGCCAAATACTTAATAGCCGTCTGACTGTCCGAGCAGATATAAATCTCTTTTCCTGTCTGGTTCTTAATCAGGTTCACCTTATTGCAAGCCAGGAGTGCAAAGATCTCAGTTTGGAAGACTGTAGAGAACTTACCCAAGCTTATAAGTCTTGTAGCAGGTCAGAGCAAAATACACCAGCCCCCGATAGTCCTTCTAAAAGAAAACCTTCAGTAAACCAAATATTCATAATTTTCATTGCTCTGCCTCCAGTCCTCCTTAGAAGGAAATGAATAACTCCAGGTAATGCTGAAGTTTCAATATGAAATAGTATAATCCTGTATCATTGCTGCTGCAGGGCACTTCTCCACCAGAGATTGCCAGTCAGCTTCATGACCAATATGGCTGTTGTAGTCTTTCCACAGGCCTCTGCTATCATATTCCACATGCTGTCAGCTGTCATCATGGCTTCGTATTGAAAAAAACAGATCAAGTGGAGGAAGACCTGCTAAAACTTTTAAAACTAGAGTTGGTGCTGTCTCATTGCTGCTAAAATTCCTGATCAAGATATTCTTTGAAGGTGTTCTAGTGAAATTTTGGAGACATTCTAGGCCACCAGACAATACATGCGAAGGAAAGCACTAGCTTTACCATTGCAGAGTAAATCCAGTGAAGTTTTGGCTATTGACCCCCCAAGTGGGGCCCGGGGCCCATAGCTTTTCTACAAACCCAAAAAGGATGCTAAGGCCTTGTTTACCGTTTACCTAGTACTCAAGGTGTTTTGCTTAAGTCAGCACCCTGTCCAAGATTACTCCAAGATATTTCAGAGACTTAAAAAGCTCTAGGGTTTTCCCTCTAAGCTCAAGTTACAGAGCACAGTCTAGCTTACTCTTACTAGTAAATGGTACCACTACAGCCTTGTTTGGACTACTCCGTGACCATTTCTCCCACATCATCCCTAAATGGTGCGAGAGCTTTGTAATTAACCCCTAACAACTAATTTAGTTGCTAGAGAAGACGTCCCAGCTCTTCTTAAAGATTTCTTCATTAAGTAATTGAACCAAAGACCTACTTTAAGTTGGCTTACTTAGTAAATAGCAAGATTCATGAAAAAAGTTCTGAAATAATTAAAAAAGGAATTGCATTTCCAATGGGAGCAGCACTTAACTTAACGAAGATCCAATTTGCCTGCCCCTGCTAGAGACCTTAAAAAGGGTGATATTTCACTCATACAATACATATATTAATAATAATTACCCTATAGGCCGAAGTAAGAAATTCATGTAAATAGGGCCTCATTAGTTCAAATCCATTCTCTGCAACTGATCTATGATCGAATAGAGTATAATCTATGTCTAGAACCAACAGTTTCTTGCCTTCTCTTGGTTCGTTAAGAATATTAATCTAAAAACACAAATCAAAATTATTAATTACACTGCCTTAATTTATTTATATTTGTTGGTATAACAAAAGTTAATGAAATTAAGTTTTTGAATTACCTCATACTCTCTAACCCTACGGTTAATTTTAGCTAAGTAGACATCCTGATTTTCAGTGACCTCTTCCTCTTCTGGAATATCAAAATCATCAACTATGGGAGGAAGATCATCAGGGACTGTGTTGGCGTCAGCAATTGCTTCCTCTCTTGAACCCATCATCATGATCTTAAACCCGCTCTTCAGGTTTAGAGACATTAGCTGTACGTCATTATCCACAAGTTTACCTACAAAAATAATTATATTTTTTAGGTTGATCTGTTATAGTAGTAACTGCTTTTTTGGAGGCCTGAAGTTAATAAGTGTGGGGAATTTTTAAAATTTAAATGCTAAATAAATCTAAAAAAAAATTAAAATTTATAAGTCTATGTATAAAGCTATAAAAGTTAACAACGTACTTTGGATATGAATATAAAGTGCTTATTCCTTTAAATTACCCTTGTATTCCCTACAACATTCATTCTTTACTAATAATACTTTTGTATACAAAAAAGACATAGTTAATATTTGAAAAATTTTATTTACTAGTGATGACCGACAAGAGTGATGTAATTGATCTTATTACACATAATAATATTACCATATCACAGTAGAAGTCACTTAATGTGATCTCGATCACTTAGGGACCCAGACAAAGTGATAATAGTGAACATAATAAGCAGAAGGTACCACCGAAGAAAGTAAAATTGAAAAAAAAAAGAAAAATTATAAACAAGACTGTGGATTTATGTACACTGAATTATGTGATCGCGCATTAGAAAATACAAAAATAAATTGGATTACAATGTACATCTTTTATTTTTTAGGAACAATACAAAATACAGTTGAACCTCAATTATCCAAACTAATTGGGACTAGAGGTGGTTCGGATAATCGAGGTTCATTAAAAAAAATTCAATTAAGTATACAATGTTATTTTAAAGGTAGTTATATTTTTAATATAAAAATTATTTTTGTTGAATTCTGATTACCCACTATAATTCTTATTATTTATATAGAATTTCTTTCTTAGGTCTATGTGGGTATAGCGAGGCAGTCTAAATAGAAAAGCTACAGACTGCCTACATCTCAAAATTACCCTTAACTATAGTTAGGGTAATAATCCTTTCATGTTATAGTTAAATAAACTATGTACAAAGTTGTAAAAATTACAACACAGTTTCTTTTAAGCATAAACAGTAATTTAATAGGATTGAATTCTAAAAATAACTGATGATTCATAGGAATCCAGAGAAATAATCTATGTAATACAATTTTTTTCTTAATTATTAATGAGAAAAGGTGAAATACATTAAAAAAACACCCTACAACGGCATATCTTTGTGTTCTTTAATAGTTGGATTAATTAAGGAAATAAAAGCCACTCTTTTGCAACATTTTTATCCCTCCTTGGATCATTTTCAAGCTAACTGTCTAGACCAGCGGTTCTCAACCTTTTTCAAGCCACGTACCCCTTTTGTGTATCCTTAACTGTGCGTACCCCCTAAAAACTACACCTTATTTTTATTTTCTCATATAATGAGAAAGTATTGTGATTGTTGAAAATTTGATTTTGATGGATTTACACGTTTTGAAGTCCCCTGAGTCCAAAAAAGGTGTTTTTAAAAAATGTATGTCTGACGTCTGTGAAGACGTGCAGAGAGCCTAAACTACTGGGCCGATTTTGACAAAATTTNAGTTCCAGAGGTTTCCATGAAAATGATGAGGAAAAATTCCTACGATCTCGACAATAAATGACAAGTTTTTAATGCATTGGTAATGCGAGGCATTGATTAATGCATTGGTATTGGTATTCCAAGCAATTTTGATCACCTTAAGGGGTTGATAACATTACCCGTGATTACATTACCTGGTGTGCACTGTCCTTTAAATTTAATCTGCACTTATTTTGACGTAGTTCGATCCCTTTATATGAGTCTATAGAAGGGTCACTTCAGGGATAAATAAATAACAACAAGCTGCATTTATCATATAGGTTTTTCAAGCACAAAATTATGGTGTGGTTTAAAGTTAAAGCATAGATAAATAGATTATTATTTTAAAGTGTTAAAACCTAAAGCTTAATTCGAGGACGGAAGTAATGCAGATGTACAAAAGGTAATTACATAAAGTAATTACTTCTAGTAGCATTGGGCGTAAGCATATTCCACTTCAAATGTAAATAAGTATTTGTTAACGAAGAAAGGGTGATGGAATAATTATAGATGCTTGAACTGTCAGTTGTATTGTGCTCTTATAAAGTAATGTTAGGTCTTGTGCCATTAAGACAGTGGTTTAAAGGAGATTTGTCTAATATTCCACAAGATAACGTGGTAAAAATGTCTGATTATTATCAAGCAAGTGCCTATTAAGAATGTGTGGTCAACAAGGTTTGTCTACGGGACATAGCCTGGCAATAGGCATTTTAAAAAACAAACCCATGGAGAGCGAGAGCAGCCATGTCCTATGCTTTATAGAGGACAATGTAATTTTCATGATCCAAAGTACAAAATTAGTTAGTAGAGAAAATCAATTTGATATTTGTTTATCGCTTGAGAGGTTAGTTAATCAAATATTGCACCAAAGTGATCACCTATCGAGTGACAAACTAACATCAACTTGATTTTCAGTCTAATAACTAATTTTGTACTCAGGATCATGAAAATCACATTGTCCACCATAATTTGCTGGAAATTACCGCTCTCCACAAGGTATATTTCTTTCAAATGCTTATTGCCCATCTATGTCCCACAGATGAACAATGCAGACCACATATCCTTAAAAGGCACCAAAAGATTAACTTGTAAAAAAAAATCTAGCTTGATGTTAGTCAGACACTTTTTTGCATGCTATCTCCTGGACTAAAAACTCTATTTACAACTAATCTTATTCTGAATTCAAATTGACAATATATCACCAGTTATAGCAAAATTGATGGTGGAATATTCTCTAGGTAGTCACAGATCCTTTTCTTAACTTCAAAGAGAATCCTTATGGACAACTAGATTCATACGAACTGCTAATATACATGTGTTTGCCTCAATTTTGAAACAAAACACCCATTCAGTGTTAATAGCTTAATTTCTGGGCTTTCAATTGTATAGTTATAAGTATCCAACACTTACATTAATTCTAAGGCATTTAGTTTAATTCAAATCTATACTAAAAACTTCGGCAAATCTTTCACTTTCTTAGTTTAAGAAAGTAACTTTGAAAAGACAAGTGTAATCATAAGGTAAGTAACATAAAAACTGCCCTTCGCCGTTAGGGGAAGTTTATTAAGCTTGAAGACGAAGAGGTGTCGTAATATATTAAAATTTAAAAACAAAAAGAAAGCATTTAGCAATTTCTTGGGTGCAACATGTTAAAAAGAACTATAGACTACCATACTTGTCATGCAAGGAAATGATTTTAAAGTTCACAATATTTCCGAACCTTTGAATTTCAAGTTAAGAAGTTTCTGTCTTTCCGGCCGGACGCCAGTTTTCCGGAAAATAGCATCTTTAAGTGTTTCCACATTATCGTTTTCGTTGACGCCGTCCACTTCATATTCCTGACCGCTCCATTTCACCAACAATTTTAACTCACCAGACATAACTAGAATTTTTAACAGACGATAAACGTGAAACTAGTAAACTAACCACTTGAAAACGACACTGGAACAACCATTGTTTTAATTGTTTTTGTTTAGTTTATTTTTGAATTATTTTGAATAAAATAAATGAAATATAAATGTTTACAAACAAATTCGAGGAAACAGCTAGAATCTCAGCTGGTCGTTGGCCCGTGAAAGCAGTGTTGCTTCTACTTCTATCATAACAATTCCAATTTTACTATTTCTTTGAAGTTTACGTAAAAAATACCACATTTATTTTTTTAAATAAATACAGTCTATTATTAATGTCGTAATTATTTATTAATTTAAATTTTTCTTAATTCTGTATAATTTATTTAATTGTTGAATGTTTACTTAAAATCAGCATTATTTAACTTTTTTTGCGTTCGGGAAGGTTACTTGATGGTTTGAGGACATCGGCGCTTTTGCTTGTCATCTCTCTTTCACTCCGAAAACTTATTATTTTTCTTTTCTCTTTATTATAAAGTTGTATTTATTAGTATTTTAGTTTTTGTGGAAAAGTTGTTAAAATGACGAAACAGCCGGATCCTCCTCTACCTTCGGAAGAGATGGTAAGTTTAACATCTGAAATAACTCATTTCTTTGCGTGTTTGATTATTATTATACAAAAACCAGGTTATGAGGTCTAAAAAATGAATTAATACTATATTATACGATTGTTTCAGTCGGAAGATGATAAGCGTCTTCAGGAAGAATTAAATATGCTCGTTGAAAAGATTGTGGTAAGTCAAACAATTAAATTATAACGCTTGTTATCCAAAGGCAAAATGACAGATTCAGACTGGCCTGTTGTTTGTCACAAATGGCTGCAGGTGATAAAATTCTACAAGATCAGTTAATTTGACTAAGATTTTGCTTATAATTATAACATTTGTAAAATCTCAATCTCGTCTTAAATGTACATCATATAGTGTGTAACATGTTATCGTGGTTTTGTCTGATCCAATAATAAACATACTCTCGAGATTTCTTGGTAGAAGATGTATGGTATATTTAAATTTGTAAAGATACTCTATTGCAATAAGTTATTTGTTAACATCTGAGGAGACTTTGACTGTTAAGGAACAACTTTACATCTTAATAGTACTTTGTGCAATAGTGCTGCTATTTACTATGTTATTGAACATCACAGTACCCTTTACTAAAGTATACCTCATGCTGTCCTTACAGAACTAACAAGTTGGCAAAGCTTTAGTGTTCTAATTTAGTCATTACTCACAGGTTCATTTTTGAATAAATATTTTAGTTATCGTTGGAATAACTCTTCCCAGCTACAAGTGTAGATTTTTCTGGTTATTTTGATCATTGCATGGTAGTAGGTTAAATTTATTTTCATCCTGCAAGCTAGTTGATAAAGCAAACTTTATTATTTTTTTATATTTAGAGATTAACTTTTAGAGTTCTATTATTGAAGTTATATTATATAATTTCCCTTAAAGATGTATGTTCCATGATTAAGCTCTTACACCACAGTGGGTCATCTCTACTGTGGCTGTGGATCTGGGAACTATGAAGTACATACTTATAGTATTGTCTGAAAGTTAAATAAAAAAAAGTGACAACTGGAGATATATTATATGACATGATCTTGAAATGATAACTTATATATCAAATACATAAGTTGCCTGAACATTGGTTTGGTGAGCTGATCAGCACCATTCTATTTGTGTGTGTTTGAACTTTTACGTTTGAAACTTTATTATCGTTATAAATACAAGTTGTAGCAAATAGAAAAACAAAATACGATTTCACAAATTTACTTCATGGTGAAGTAAACAATAAGCGCTACGAATGTAACATTATGATTATGTAACTAATGGTACTAACCATATTCTGGATTTGGTCGACTGCTAAATTAACGAGAGGTTTATGAATGTGGTCAGTTTTAGGTTGGCCTTTCTGGACACACCGGATACTTCTCAGTCCACCTAGTTTGGGATTCCAAATGCACCCTTAATAAAAATCTGATTTCTTTACCATCAGTGTTGTTGCCTCTCAATTTTTGTATTCAGGGACTTTATTTATGGAAAATTTTTAAACTATTTTCCTTAACAGTGTACTTGTTGTTTACTGTAATTAATTATAAGTTTTTCATTTTTAGACTTATGCATCTGACAGCTCAGATTGGCTAACCTATGCGAGGGAAAAAAATAAAGCCACTAGGCGAATATCTTTAGGTTATCCGGTGATATTTTTGTTTGCCTAGTTAGCCGGACCTGTTACCTGCCAAAATCTCAAGCTATCAATGGCTCCCCTCCCATTTTTTTCTCAAATTTTCCCAATCTGTCAAAATAACTAAGTGTATTGGCGTAACTATAGTTAAATTCTCCTTAGTGTTGCATTTTTTTGTTTACAATAGGGTCCAGACAAGCAGTTCTATGTGCCTGCCCTAGAGAGTATGAGAGATCTGATACGAAGTTCTACTACATCGATGACTTCAGTTCCCATGCCTTTAAAATTCCTGAGAGAGCACTATGGTGCCTTGAAGGAAGCCTGCGCCAAGATGAAGGACCCGAAAGCTCTTACACTATGCTGTTCAGTCATCTCTGTTCTGGCTATGGGCCAAGGTGATCAGGGAACTAGGGAGTGCTTGCAGTATTGTCTAAAAGCCAAGCAACCAGATGTCGGTGATTGGGGACATGAATATGTCAGGTAAACCATTTCTTAGATCTACTCTTTTAAGCTAATCAGTTTAAAATGTTTTAATTTTGGTCCTGAACAGCCTTGTAATTTTCTCCGGGATACCAGGAGGTCTTGTGAGAATGATCTATGGACAGCGCTGGGTTTGAATCTTAGCTTGACAAACGCCAGCTTGGCTACCAATATCTATTAAACATTTTAAGTGTTTCACATCTCATTTGATAGACAGATTTTTCCGTTTTTATTTTATAGAATTGCCCTTGTTAGGTTTCCAAAATTTACTTGGTAACATTTTGTACTTTTTATTGCAGGCAATTGGAAGGTGAAATAGCGGAAGAATGGGCAAATAGTTCTAATAGAGACGAACTACTGGTTCTGGTTGAATCTATTGTTGGTTTCGATATGAGACACAATGCCGAAATCCAATCTTGCGATCTTCTTATGGAAATCGATCAACTTGCTCTTCTAGATAAACATATGGACCAGACTAATTACGCTAGAGTCTGCTTGTACCTGGTCAAGTAAGTAAAATTTCGTTTTTATTAATTAATTAAGGAAGTCAAATTACAACGAACTCGATGGTTTCGGAAAAAAACGTTGTTGCAGAAAGTTCGTTATATAGGATTTCTTTTACTATAGAATCACTTAGTATAGAGAATCCATGGGACATAAAAAAATCGTTACATAGAGATTTTCGCTGAGATTTTACAGAAGTTCGTTATAAGGAGGTCTGACTGTACTACAATTACTTGCCTGAGATAGATTTAGACTTCGAAACTAAAACCACTGAGTTACAGCAGTCTATTCAGTTGATATGTAGATTTACACAAAGGTTCTAGCAACATCCATACCTACAGTTGTGCATGCAGTCATAGAAGAGGTGTAGTTCAATAACCAAACGATGTCTTCACACAAAATAACTGTATTTGCTACAATTGACCGGTTTCGGCTGTTCTAATGCAGCCTTCTTCAGATAAACTACAAACCAAATAACAAACTAAAATTAGAAGTATGCAAAGAGGTTACACAAATTATTAAGTGAAACAGAATGAAAACAGAACTTAATATAAAAAACCAAAAAAAATAAATATAAATATATAATGTATAAAAAAATGTATATAATGAATATAAAGCAAATTACCTGTGTAGGTTATTAGGAGACTCTAAAAATGCAAGTGAAAAAATTTTTAAAAACAAGGCTCAAGCACAGGTGTGAAAGGATTACTAAAGAGAGAGGGAAGGATTAGTACCTGGATGCAATCTTGCATGCAATCTTCAGTGCACTAGACATTGTAGAAAAGTTAATCAGTAATAGTGATTATAAATCAGCTTGGGCAGCAAATGATAATCATAGTTCCTTGATAATAGTTCTGATAATCATAGTTTTGTAGCTTATTGATATACACTGTGGGCTAAACTCATGGGTCTTTGACATGGTGAATTTCTATGTTTATCTAGTCTTCAATGTCATTACCAAATAGATTCTGAAGATTGATAAATTTAAATTGTTTAAGAGCATTCAGCTTTAAGGTAAAAAAAGAAACATTTACTACGTTCACACATCGTTTTGAAAGCGTTTCGTATCCGATTCGTTTTCAAAAAAAGGATTCGCGTTTATACAACAAAAACTAGAGGTTATTGAAATGTTTGTTTTCAATATTTCATAACGGTGACGTCACGAGTAAAACCTTCTATCTTGTTACATAATATGTCCAAGTATTTTTACATTTTATTTACAAGTTATTAAAAGTTTTTACAGGTTCTTTATACTATTAACTTTTGTTTAACAACGTTTTTGCAGTTTAAAAAAAAAGAAACAAAAGCTCATGAAAACAAAGAACTTAAAAAGTGGGAAAGAGTAAAATAACCTGATATCTCGATACCCTTCACGACCTGTTGATACGAGGGTTTTGAATTCGATCCCCTGTTCCGATCATGTATTTTTGGTGGAGCGGATCTAAACTGATATGATCCTTCGATCTCCGTTCATACAGCGTATTGAACTAGCGGATCGTTTTCATAACCAAGTAATAAGTTAGTAATTATAAGCTAACACATAATTTTTTAATTAATTAACTAAACGTATTTTGTAATCTATGTTTCAGTTGTGCTGTTTATGTTGAGGAACCAGAAAGGACAGCTATTGTTACAGGAGTAATGAGACACTACCTTCGTTTCAAGGAGTACCCCAGGGCACTATGTCTTGCCATGCAGTTAAACAACCATGAAATGATGGCTGATATTTTCAACCAGTGTTCAGATTCGTTAGTATATTTTACTGATTTATGCAATAGCAGTAATGTTTATTATTATGCAATAGCATTGCAGCCTATGTGGGGACCTGGCATCCTCTACATTGGCTTGTACTATATCTTACTATATCAATCAGGGCCTGGTTCTTAGCTGTCTTGATGACTGTCCAACATTTTTTTAACTGCACTCCGATGGTAACTTTTGAATGTGTCATACAACTTTTTGATCCTTCACAGCCACCCTATAGCTGCTGTACCATAATATTTGTATGGACATTCCATTGAGTTTTATCTTGGACTATCCCTAATAAGATTTCCCTATAAGTTTTTTTATTTCCTGTCTTCTAAACCTCACCTTGTCCTGCCATACTTCCAGTATATCAATTTTGGAGCCAAAGGTAAGAACAGGCAAAACCTCACACCATATTTATATTTCCCTAATAATTTTTTCATTTGAGTCATAACTACCCTTATAGTCCAGTCAAATGGTGCATAAAAAGAGCTCAAAGTGGAAAGTTTTGGTGTAATTGTTGTTAGTAGCTTATTTTATGTTTTTTGGGGTGCTGAACACGAATCTGAAGTTGTCCAACAAAATTTCCCTCGGCAAATATGAGAAATCATCGAAAAACTA